>JARDYJ010000003.1:99165032-99465032 GCA_029215755.1 Spea hammondii
TATGAAACCTAGCAGATTCTTAAAGAACCTCCTGATCTATTATCTAGTGTCCAAGAATGGAAAATACTCATTTAACCCTTTGGGTAACACCGTGTCCAATGTCACTATCCAAAATGCTTAGAAGTTTCTTAGACCTATTGACACACACTAGGATTTGTAAGAATTGCAAATTTACAGAATTTTGGTAAATTCTGCAATTCATACAAAGCCCTGAAAATCAGGCCACACCCTCCATGAATTGGATGAAAACAAACCAAAAAGCTCTGAATTTTTGTCCTAAATTTGTTGGTCTACATTCACTCACACTCTCTCATACTATCGTTCTTATTCTCTCTCTCAAAATGTTTTCCTACCTTCTCTGCCAACCACGTCCGCTTCCACATCTTCTTTTGGAGCTTCTTCATCTTCCCCCTTCTATTTTTCTCTTCAATATTCAATCCTTAATCTGGTATCTTCTTTCTTCATCGTCCTCCTCCATTCAGGGAAGAGAACCTCTCTGAAAGCGCCAACTGAGGGCGATATGGCAGCGCTTGAGGTGACCTCCTCTCCTGATCCTCCAATCGGGGAAGAGAACGTCACTGCATGCGACGCCATATTGCCTTCAGTTCACCTGAAGGCAATATGGTGGCATTTGCAGTGACGTCCTTTCCAACAATTGGAGGATCGAGGGGATGGCGTCACCGCAAACGCCATAATTTTTTTGAAAGTTGAAAATAGAACATAGACGATGAAGATGCCGAAGTGGTCAGCAGAAGTGGAAGTGGTTGGCAGAGAAGACAGGGAAACATTTAAAGAGCATGAGAGAGGTAATGAGAATGCGAAAGAGTGAGTGAGAGTGAATGAGAGTTTTATTTGTTCCCAAATTTTCAGCCGAACTGAATGGGAAAAAAATATCTGAATCGTTTTTAGTCTATTTGTATACGTGTAATATACACTGTATGTTATGTGTGAAAATGCTAGTTTGGGGGGAGTTTGAAAAAAACTTAAATATGGTTGAACAAACATGGAATGACAAAAGTACAGGATTTAGTGCACAATATATTCTTATGAAGAGCTCTTAACTTGATAAAGCAATAATGTTTAGCATTGTATGTGTGCTGTCATGGCATTAGTTGTAGTTATGAGTTCATTGCAAATATATATATATATGATATACATTTAATTGCTACTCACATATGTATGCAAAACAGTTGAGTTTTGAATATATACTAAATATGTTAAGGATTTGGTCACACTTTAACAGTTAGTTTAGCTTAACTGAACCTAAGTATTCAGTAACTTTGATCTCAGTCAGCTGCCTGGATGTTTGCGTTGATCTACTTAGACAAGCTGTGATTTTAAATTGAAAATTGCATTCATTGTGAGCAGATACAAGATAACATATGCTAAACATGTACAAGAAGTGGAGCAGTTAGCTCATGTTAGTTGACTGTGTGCCCTGCAATTTGAATCAATAATAACTTACAACTTGCAGTTCTTGATGCAGTTTTCACATCATCTTCAGATACCACTGAGATATCTACCTTTGTAACATTATTTTTTATAAGAAAACTATAAGCTCTTTGGGGCAAGTACCTCCAAACTTATTGTACCCCTTTAATAAGCAGAAGTTGCCCTCTGTGTCATAGATTTGCATAATGCCCTTTGGGCAGTTACAGTTTTCCTTCACATTCAGGTGAACTTAAAACATGGATAATATATCTTATAACATAATACTGTTTGAATTTTTATTTAACAGGCTTTACACCCTGACATTCTGTTCTGAAAATCTGAGCCATAGTATACTGTATTTGCTTTTCTAAGTAAAACAAGATACGGTACAAATTACAAACACTGAAACTGATCACAGTTTCACAGTGTCTGTAAACTCAATAGAAAAACATTCTTCAATTTCCTGCTGTGATTCATGTTAAGAGCAATATGCAGTTCTAGTGTCAGATCAAGATTACGCTCAGAAGCTCAAGTGAACAGATTCACTACAAAATTGAGGAACAAATGATTTTACTGGTACTTTAACCAGAAAAGATAGCGGGAGGGCAATTTTTAATATAGTATATCACAGTAAAACATTTAAGGAAAATAAATCTGTTCATTGTTCTTCCAGACATATGAAATAGCTTAAACCATTGTGTCTGCATAAAGTGCAAGAGGGATTTAAAATGGTCATGTAACCCTTTTAGCATCATTAGGTACAGCAATATATTACAGATATAACGCTTTCATTAAAATATTATGGGACAAAAGTATAAAAACGTGTGTTCGTATAGAATACACTTTTGTCTATTCTTCGCTCCTACATACTGTAGAACAAAACCCATGTGTCATATAAATTATATAAATTAGTAGGGCTACATCTTCAATTAAGTTCTGGTCCCACAACTGTAAAACAGAGGTTTTTGGGGGTTTTGTTTGTTCCCTTAAAAAGTAAGGTTTAGTTTGAGATTTGATTTTGAAACATTTGAAATGTAAAACTCTTTAAGAGCACAAAGGAAAACGAGATAAAGATAACATTATATCATAAGTATCTCTTTTTTTTCCCATAATATAAAAGACCATATAGAGTCCTTTCACCGGAACTTTTAATCTGACTTTCTATTTACTAACTCAGTTTGTTTGACAGTTGTAGTTTCAACATACTAACGTCTGTGGTCTCATTAAGCTCAAGGCGCTTCTTTTATTTATTTTTTTCCGTGTTAATTATAGTTTTATTGCATATTCACATGTTATCCATAACAGATAATTTTGTTTTACCCATTACATAAATGAAAATGTCACTCATGGTAACAATGGTACATTCCCCTTAATAAATATACGTTGAAAAGATGCATAACCAAAAACAAGTAAGAAAAAGGTGACTGAACAGGGGAAGAATCTGAGAGTGGTTCTCTGGGTGAGAAGATATAATAAACAGGTTATCACAAACTAAATTAAGACTGCTAATACCATGATAAGAGATGGAAGGGAGGGATCCTTCCAACGTCTAGCAATATATGTGAGGGCTGCCAAGAATATGTGCATAATTAACTGGTACGTGAAGTACTTATGTACCTTTGTTAAGGATGTGGTGTAATTCAGACCACAGTTTCTCGAGTTTGGTACAGCTCCACCAAATATGAAGCATCATATCTCTAGCGTCAGATCCCTTCCAACACTTGTACCCGGGAACATCCAGGCTAATCTGGGATAAGAGCGAACCCCAGAAGTTAGCCTTATTTGCAGATGATGTACTGTTGACCCTTACAGAGCCAGGTTCATCCCTGCCAGCCCAACAGGATGAGCTGGATACATATAGCAGAGTTTCATTCCATAAGATTAATTTAAGTCACAGGCTTTAGCTGTGGGATTCCCCTCCCATGATGTGGATGGTTTGAAAAGGTGGTTGCCCTCTAGAGACAGTCAGACTTCTTGCTGTTTATGGTCATACTGATTCCTAGGTTGTGGGGGGCATCCATGCTAGCAATAGCAACACAATTTGGAGGAGGATTAAGAGAGCTTCTCTTACACTTTAAAACATGGGATTTAAAGAAATAGGGCTCTAGAACACAATCCCTGTCTTATATTATCTAATCTTAAGGTTCGATCTGAAAGCTTCCACTTTAACCAGGAATCTTGCAAAAGACATATATTAGGACACAGCGACAGGATATCAAAGAATCCACAATGTGTTACACTGAATACGTTTTACACAAAATGTGAATCATACAATTAGATACAATTCTATATATATATATATATATATACACAATTCCTAATATTTAGAAATATAGAACATGCATGATCATAGCTACCTGTATATCGGAGATCTCCAAGGTGTGAAGTTACCTCTCCTCCTGTTCCAATTCATACTCTCCTCTTTTTCCTAACCAATCCAATAACTCTCTTGATATAGAAATTCAGCTCATTTGGTTTCATGAGACAATTTGTGATTGGTTGGTCTTATGTTGTAAATCCTGTCCCATGGCCTGTGGCTACACATGACACAACTGTCATTCCCCTGGGGTCTTCCCATGTTTGTACAACCTTATTAGAGATATGTTGCCCTGGAATTTCCCAAACCCTCTGGACAATAGGGTCATAAATCTGCCTTGCCATCCTTCCCTTATCTGCAGGAGTTTTATGGACACTGCTCATCCCAAATACCTGTTCTATCCAACTACTTCTATCCTGATCTACATTCCTAATTTACCCCCCAATTCAACAGATTGCCCTCAAACTGTCACACGTATAGCACGTATACATTTTTTTGCATTTCTACATACATTTTGATTCATTCACACTTATATGAGGTTTGCATAAAATAAACCTGCGACATCTCATAGTGTAACACTTCTTTTACAAGAAGACATATAGCTAAATACACGAGCGTGCTACATAGTAGACTTGTGCATTCGTATTCTGGCGAACATGAAAACGAAGCGAAGGGTGCGTTTTGGTTGTTCAGCCCTAATACCGAACATACGAACATGGTAACAGCATGGTGGAGGCATCCAAATTAATAACTTTTTTTCCACTTGACTTTCCATGGTTAGCTAAAAGCTTCTTTATACCAAATAAAATCAGAGTAAAATAAAATTTCCCACAGAAATGTTGCTTTGTGCTTGGATTTTGAATGTATTCAATTGTTATAAAAGTAAGGAAAATGCAAAACACATGTATTGTGCATTTTATGATCAACATTTGCAGCGTGATGATAATACTTTAAAAGCCGTGTGACTGAAAAAAGCACATCTGAATTACTGATCATTTAGAATTGCTGATTTAGTACCCAGTTCAATCAGAAATACTGTGAAATCTGTTCTTTAATATTTTCTGAAGTGATAGAAACAATCATTGGAGTACAATGTCATCCAACTGGTGTGGTAATACTGAATGAGAAAAGCTTGGACTAATAAATGAAAAGAAAACCAAACCATACACGGACTTGGACATTGCAATGTAATACACAATTCATTATTCTAGACTGTTCTGGTCACATTCATTTGCTTTTCCACCAAAGCCCATGGATAATTTTAGGTAAAACAAAACACACGTTGGGTGTTACTTGCAGTTTGCTAGAATTTAAGATTGATGTTATAACCTCCAATACATTGATTTCACCTGAACAGATGGCTTATTATAAATTTTTAACCCTTCCACTTACTTTCCCCCCTTTTTTAGGGGGTTATTTTTTTCCTAATTGTTGTTTTTTATATTAAGATTTTCAAAATAATTTAATTAATGTTGTGTTTAATTTTATAGTTATTCCCCCTTTTTTCTTGGTTTAAATCAAATGGCTTAGACTGCTAGTAAGAATATGTTGGACACATGCTACATTCTTATACTTTTGCAGTGTGCTCCACTTGCACACAAATGTTAATAAAAGAATGTGAGATGTGTGCCCAATTTGCCCAGTAACCAGTTTGGTTACAAAAAAAACAAAAAACCTTTTATTAAAAGTAACACACCAAAATAAGACAAAACAATCAATCAATATATATATATATATATATATATATATATATATATATATATATAATTTTTAACAGCAATAACAATCCTATCATGCCCAGGTATATCCAGATTCCAACATGTACTGGCTGACTCAGCATGATAAGAGTGTGATTGCTAACAGCAATCACACTCCTATCATGCCCATGTTCTAACATGTGCTGATTGCCTGGGCATGATAAGAGTGGGATTGCTCTTAGCAATATATATATATATATATATATATATATATATATATATTAATATTGTTATTGAAATTTTCTGTCCAATTCTTGAGTATTACTTACTTTTAATAAAATATATATATATATATATAATTGCTAACAGCAATCACACTCCTTTCATGCCCAGGTTCTAGCATATATATAAGAATGCAAAAAAACAGAATGTTTAGCCTCCCTATGCCATGCTACCCCCCTACACTTACACATCCATGCCATCACACACTCATTCACAAACATTCATTCACAAACATTCAGCATAAACTACAGCATAACACCCATCTTTCTCACACACTTACTAATCCACTCTCACTGAATGGTTTCCTACCTTTTCTCTGTCACTGTCACTTTCCCTCCTTCTCTTCGTTTGTCCTCTTGGCTCTTCTTCTTCTGTGTCCTGTCCTCCCGGTGCAGTGAGTGCAGAAGGCGATAGGCACAGCTTCAGTGTTGTGCGCCGGTATATGACATCAAACCCCGACGCACAGCATCAGTTGCCACACGCATCGCAAGGGAGCAGGATCGGAGTTCTGCATTAACAGACCTCCCGCTCCCTTGATTGACTTTAAGCTGATTAGAGGGAGATCCTTGATCTCCCCAACCGAGCCTGCTCCTTTAGCGGCAGACATTAGTGTCTGTCTCTGGAGGGGTGCCGGAGTGATGGAACACCCCTGATGAGCAGCACCTGGTGCCTCCCTGCTAGGTATGCTACTGACTGTTCCCCTACTTTAAAATTACCCCTGGTTACTTCCTCATGCCCACAAATTGCCCAATTCATTACATTCAATTTGGAAATGTCTGTGAGACAGAGTGATTCCAGTTTTTGGGATCCTTGGGAGGAGGGGCGCAGGTGGACAGATAAGGCCCATGTGTGAATGTGGGTGAAGCGTAGATTGTGTGCCGAGGAAGGAGCTTGACCAGCTGGTTATATACAGGGCTCTGGGTACTCCTTTCCCCTCAGCCATCTTTGGTTGTGACTAGGTATCAGCTTCGGTGCGATCAGAGCCGTGTAACATAGACCAGGATGGACATAGAGATGGATTGCCTGAAGCACAGAGAGCCAATAAGCCCAGTTGGCTTATTGCTCCTTTCTCTGTACCATGCCCCAGGCCCACCTGACCCCATCAGGAGATGGCTGCAACCAGAAGAGGAGCCCTGGTATTGACTCGTAGGCCTGGCAGTCTATGGCCACGGGGTCTACCACGCTACCCACCTCAGTCCATACCTCTTCATGTGTTGCCAGAAGGTCCCCAGAGGGGTGAGTAGGACGAAGATGGCCATGTGGAGGGATCAATGCTTGCCTCCTCGTTTGGGAGCACACTGAAGACAGAGGAATCCGCAGATGCAAGTATTTCTGACAGCCCCCTTTCCCTGCTGCTTCCCTAGGCCTGCCACACACCTCACCTCAGGGAGTGGGCCTAATGGGCGGGATCACTGTTGTCTTTGTTGCAGGCCTCAAAGATCATGCAGGCTAGCCACTCTCCTCCTGCTACAACCCTTAATAAAGAACAATCACATTTGGCTGCATCTGGACCAGTGATTCCTAGCACCTCATCCCTACTTCAGCATCTTCCTGTAGAGACTGATGAGTAGGCTGTCCTGAGAGGGAGTACTACAATAGGTAGGTAGTGTGGGGGCTGTGGGTTATCCATGTACCAGGACTGGAGCAGTTCAATGGGGTTGTGAATGGTTTCTGTGACATGTGGGAGGGGAGCTCTAAGGTTCATCCCCCTCAGGTTGCTCCCTTAATTGACAGTCAGGTTCGGGCCTAGTCGCAGTTTCCAACCTTGGGTGGCCAGGGGAAGGGAGTTGGCCACTTCTCCCCATAACAGCAGTCACATGGCTCATAAGAATGCAGGGAGCTCGGTGACAGCTCCTGATCCAGTGCAGAATGTGGCACAGGCTGCTAATAGGGCAGCTTACATATGCTGTTCCAGCATGCTGGGCCTTTATTTGAAGCAGAAAGTAAAGGAAAAAATCTGGACTGGAAAATTCCTGGATATTTTTTCTTTTCTTCCTGTGAAGGACTTCCACCTGCAAAAAGAAAGAGAAATAATCAGCGAATGACAAGGACAGGTTCAGCTATCGCAAAATCCCAAAGACGTTTGGGAATTGGAAATGGGCCTTCTCTTTACTGGACAGTGTATTTGGGGAGGAATGCTTGGCCTTAATCAGTCCTTTGTCTCATGTAAGATTCAAGATAGCTATGCCTATTTCATGCATGTTTATATTTCCTCACTTGATGGTGCCAAAGAGAAAGCCTAAGGCCACAGCATACAGCCTACTGCAACTCAACACAGCAACACACGTCTGCCTCCAGCCTCAAAGCTTGATCCTGCCCCTGCACAGGGATTCTTACCTGACCCAACTTCTGTGACCCTGACATAAACCCTGACAAAAGTACCCCAACACCTGTATTTAAATGTTTACAAGACTTCTCAGCTAGCACCATTTGCATTTACGTGCCTTAATGGTGTTTAAAGAAGGTGACAATTGCAAGAAAACATTGCACAAAATAGGCTAAAATAGAGGATAAACATTGTAATAAAGGATGGACACACAAGCTTCTGGGGAGGCTTGTAGGAGGAGATATAAGGAGCCCCTTTCTTTAAAATTAATGGTCCACTAAAATTGGAATTCCTTATATTCTAGTATATATTATAGTGCATTCTATGCAAAAAATTAATATTTAATAAATATTCAAAACACATGTTATCCCATTTTGTGAGTTTTTTTTTCTTTGGGATGGATTTACTATTTACAATTTCCAATTATATTGCTATTTAGGAAACCAGCACTAAGATTATTTTAACACAAAAATGTAGGGCAAACATCTAAAAAGTGTTGTCCTAGGAACATGTCTAGTCTGAGGAAGAAGGTAATTAGTACCAACTTCATATTTAATAGATTCAGGCCACCATAAGATATTAAAAAAATATAACTTCTAAAGTGGATAAGGTTTTGATTAACTATTTTTATTCATTCAAGAAAGAAATTCCATTACATATATTAGTCTTGCCAAACAGTATCCTCTCTGAGAACATTACAAATCATGCAACTGCTGCAGTCATGTGATCGGAGACAGATAAAGCTCAGTGATGAGAAAAGTCCTAAAAATAAACTGGAAAATCCAATTAGCTAGAGATACATCAGATCTGAATGATGTATGGAATATTGAAATATGTGAGATCCATAACTGCAACACATACTGAGAATATAACTTGCGACAGGATACAACAGAATCTCTTTTAGAACACTACTGTCTGAAATGCATAAGAATATCTGTTAAAATCTTAATATTTTAAATCGGTGGGCTGAAAATTAACTGTTATAATTTATATTGTCTCATGGCCCAAGGCCCATAATTGTTCCCCTATTTTATTCCAATGAGAAATTCAAGAACTGCATATTTTTAAAACATTATTTATATAAAATAAATCATTGTAAATAAAGTACTGTGGTTTGTTGAATATAAGACATATTGCCTGTGTCTTACCCAAATGTGGCACAAGTTAAATGGGGCACTTCCAACCTTTACAAACCTTTCACAATAAGCCTACCATAATAATCGATCTTGGTATGTACCTTGTTTTCTATTATAACCTATGGTCACTGTTAGCTAGCACAGTACTAGGTGTCCCATATAACATCTGTTCATTAACCAGAACTCTTGTCTCAAAGTTGTTAGTTGCCCTCAATGTTGGAGTGTGGAGGTTTTCAAACTTGGCCTTCCAGAGTGGGCACTTCTCGAGGACTTGAAGGATGAGAAGATGTAATATAAACATTGAAATACCTAGAGACTTGACAAAGTGCAGAAGGGAAGTTTGTTTCAAAGGGTGATAAACGTTGGAACAAGAGGGCATAATCTAAAGCTAGAGGGCAGGAGGCTTAAGTGTAATGTAAGGTAGTTTTACTTTACCCCCCCTTGGTGAAATCTGTAAGAAAGGTAAGGGGGGTGCACAGGGCCGGCCGAAGACTTAACGCCGCCTGGGGCGAAGTTTAAAATGCCGCCCCCCGCTGAGGGGGGGTGGCATTATCTACCCGCCCCCCGCTGAGGGGGGGAGGCATTATCTACCCGCCCCCCACCGGTACTTACCCTTAAACAGTCCTGCGGCGAGTCTCCCTGTGCTGCCACGGTGCCGGCTTGTAATGCTGAGCGCCGGAAATTCACGTCACTTCCGGCGCTCTGCATTACAAGCCGGCACAGAGACCGAACAGGGAAACTCGCCGCAGAGGAGAGAGAGAGGCGCCGAGCGGGTAAACGAAAACCACTCGGTGCCCCTCTCTCTCTCCTCCGCTTCAAAAAAAACAAAAAAAAAACCGCTTGGGGTGGCAAAGTGCCGCCCCTTCTGAAGTGCCGCCTGGGGCAATTGCAGGAGAGTGAATGGGTAAGTGGGTGAATGAATGTTAGTGGGTGATTGAATTAATAAAAGTAAGTTACTAGTGAGTAAGTTAGTGTTTAGAGGTTAGGTTAGATGGCATAGGCAGGCTAAATAGGGGGGCAGAGGTGGCACATGCAGGCTGATTAGGGTGGGCAGAGGTGGCACAGGCAGGCTGATTAGGGGGGCAGATGTGGTACAGGCAGGTTGATTAGGGGAGGCACGGGTTGCAGAGACAGGCTAAATGGGCAGCAGTGGTACATTTAGGCTGCTAAAGGGGCAGCACCCCTGTTTTAGGGGCAGAGACCTACCACATAAATGTCTGGCTTAGTATATAGTAATAGGGGCTATGCTGCACTACCGTCAATGTCTGGCTTAGTGTATAGTAGTAGGAATTACGTACCATATCTGTTCAGTAAATGTTATTTATTTAAATTAAGAATTTAATTAATACAATTTCCAGATTCCTATTTTTTTCTAGTTGACATACAGTTAAAAAGTTGTGAAATAAATATTCCTGCCGACATTGATTTTTTTGTGTGTGGGGGGGGTGCCACATGCAGGATCCACCCCGAGTATCAAATACTCTAGGTACGCCCCTGCTTCAACTAGAAAAACTAAGCTCTTTTCCTTTTTGTACCAGTTTGTAATTGTTTGTGATTTAAAATTTATACTACTGACTCTGATTGTAAAGCGCTATGAAATCTTCTGGGGCTAAATAGTTAATTTATTGTAATGTAAGTCTATCCCCTGGATACATGTATGGCAACATATTTCTTGATTTCCTTCTATACCTTGTATTCTGTCTCTCATGCACCTTAATCTGGCCATAAATGAATTCCGGATGGTTTAGTGTAGACTTGTGCATGCGGATTTGTATGACATTTTGGCAAATTTGGCCATTCGTACAAAGCCACAGAAGCAAGCCCAGACCCCTCTTGAATTAAGTATTGTAATATAACTTATATTTGGGGAAGGGATGGCACCTTCTTGCCCAGGATCAAGCACAACTGAGTGGCCCTCTTGGGCCCTTCCCCCTCCCACTTACCTGCATACACTTACTCTGGCACACTTCCCTTGCCTGGATTAGTTGTGTGAGCAACCATGCTATTACGAGGCAGAGCTTTTTGAAGAGCCTTCTTAATATAAGTAATAATTGACAAATGTTATAATTCTAGTCCATTTTCTTTGTTTGAGCAATTTCTGATTTATTAATGTGCACAAACATTGCATTCAACTGTATTCATGCATTTTGCAGAACCTTTTTCATTTATTTTTTAATTGAACCCTACTTTTTCTAGAAAATGCATTATATACAAATTTGCCTTATTTATAATTCTCTGTATTTAACTTACATTGAAGCAGGAGAAGCTAACCAGCTGGTCCTTTTTGGGAAAGTTTAACGATTGCTTCTTTTGAACAACCTTACAGTTTCAGTTTCACATAGGAATTTAAGCAATGAGGACACTCTAGCCCTTTCCATGCCGGTTATTTACCATTTGTCTTATTACGAATATAGTCAGCTTAGTTTGATGTGTACAATTTTGATACCCAAAGAGTGTTATAAAATATTAAAACAATAGCACATCTATGCATGGTAACGTAATGACAGTAATTAAAATGATTCCTCCTGAAAAAGCTTGATTTTAGATATTCTTCTCGAGACATGATCTATGAGCAATATATTCTAGACTGACAGCTGTTCCATGAAGCTGAGTAGTATTTTCAGAACTAGTTAATAAAAATTACAAAGAGCTCACATGCACTTTCCAACTAAAAACCCAGGAAATGCAAGCTACGATCCATCAGTGCCAGTATTGAGTCAGTGGCTGCTGAAACATTGTCCATTTCCCAGCTAACAGACAAATGCACCTGAATATAATTAGCCAAGTTGTTTTATGCCCGAAGCAGCTGAAGTCTGTGACATATTGTACAGTAAAAAGCTTTCTTTGTGAAAGGCTATAAAGGTCTGCAGAACTTCCATTATACTAAAGGCACATTGGTTAAACAATAAATCTATTTCTATAGTCACTGCTGTTTTGCTTAAGGAAACAAATGATTAAATCAGAATTATGACCTATATTTAAATTATACTAATGTAATATAGATTTAATGTACATAATTGACAATAGGATTCTGGTTTCAGTTAATGAAATTGAACTGCCTGGTGAACTTCGACAAAATGACAGAGCTTCCGGGCAAACCCTCTCCTCGCCTCTTCTCCGTTCCTCCTATTGGGGAGAGGGTGTGCCCGTAGGCTCCACCCCTTTGCAGAAGTTTACCGGAAGGCCATGTGCAGTTGTCCATGGAGAAGCGGACAAATAAGAAATACTTTTTGGAGCAGTGACGAAGAAAGAGGCAGAGCTGCCTGGCAAAGAGACATAGGCACAAATGTGGTCGGTGAAGAAGGTAGGGAGATAGTCAGAGAGATGGTGAGAGAATAAATCAGAATGCAAGAGAACATGAGTGAGAGTGTAAAAGAGCACAAGAGGTGAATAAGGTTGAGTGACAACAAACTTTGTTTCCGAATGTTAAAGGCCCTTCCATTTTCGTCTGAACTGAAATTGCAGAAAATTTGTTGTATGAAAATGAATGAAAGAAAAAAAACACTTGAAATTTTCATGTTGCCTTGACTGACCTTCTGCCCCTCAATTACTTTTGTTCTAGTTCTCTAGTGGATCTGACATATAGTCATCATAAGCCAATACCCTAGCTTGGTTTTGCAGAGACCACGCAACTTCAATCCATTGCATATGTTCCTCACCGCTATCAAAAAGCCCTGACAACTAGTTCATGTTTAAGACATCTGGGGTTGAATCTAGTATACTCAATAGAAGAAGCATGAAGGAATGAAAATCATACAGTGCTTGTCCGTATATTCCCTTACTTACTGCATATAACCAGTCTGCAGGGGACCAATGTAGCATCTGTCAAGCCATGGGAAATTTAGTTATAGGAAACAAGAGGCTAGGTTTTTTGTTTTTAATTATATATAACTACTATCACAGTCAAAAAACATAATATTACCACAGAGAAAAGAGACCTTGGCATGTCTAATCTACATGCGTTTGGTTTATTTTTCTTTGGGTTTTTTTATGTAAGATTTGTGACTCTTCATGATTGGCAACCATAATGCAAATGATGGCAGACTAAGATGGCTTTATTAAATCAGGTAATGTTTGAGGGGATGAGCCTCAACATTTAAATCAGTACTTCATGATAAAAACATATATTTTTCATATTGAAGCATGTCTGATCTAAAATAGTAGTGATTAGTGAATCTATATGACAAGGTCTTCATTTATATGTAAATTTGAAATATCAAGCAAAACTACAATTTATTTCATAAAGTATTGCTTTAAGACTAAGCAAAAAAATGTTGTGTTAAGGCATCTACTTCATCCATTAGGATAAAAGTAGGATGTTACTACTTTAGGTTCTTTATAATTTTTAGATGTTAGTAAGTGTTGGAACATGTCATAAACTTGATTATACACAATTATATTTTGTTCTCCGGTCTAATTGTATGTGCCGCAATAATATCTTAGGTGGATATATCAAGAGCCACGGGCATGGTCTGAAATGCGTGCAACAACATAATAAGGCCTGAGAAATAAATGCCCTTTGAGTGTTACAAGTATACTCATCTCCAGCCCTCATATTCCAGAGTGGTCATTTTCATTTATAAAATAGATTGCATTGTTCTAAAATAATTGTAAAATTACTTTTAGGTTCTTATTGCTTAAAAATCGAATTCTGTTCAAGTTAGTTTAAAATGTTAACATGACGGCTATAAGGGTATATTAGATGCATTTAACTGTAGAAATTAGCTACAACCCCCCCCCCACACACACAGAAAAAACTAAGTAGTCTCAATTATGGTAACATAATAAAAAAAAATTCTTTTTCTCTGTAGCATTACACAATTTCCTAAATAATGTAAAAGTTACATGATTGTATATAATATGCATGCAATATAAACCAAACGTCGAAGAAGGATGTGACCATCATTTCTGTGACCAAGAAATGGAGATACATACAGTTCATACAATTGGCAAATCAGTTACTAAGCAAATTGGATATGGTTAGGTTATAATTTGTCTATAATGTCCAAAAAAGGCAGGCTGGCCTAGGGAGTTAGGGGCTGCTGGTCAAAATTCTTAAAGTAGGGCCAGTTCACTTCTTCAAACAGGGTAATTCCAGTTTCGGAGGTGGGAGCTCAGTGGGAATCACCTTGTACAATGTTATGTGACCAAGTACTAGCAGTGTGGCAGCTTGCACTTTGCGCTATTTGTCCTGCTATTTTGTTTGCCAAGTTGGAGATTGTTTGCTGTTAGTGACCCTTGGCTTGTCTGACTACTCTCTTCACTAATGACTCTGATTACAAGCCCTTTGGCACTCTTTCAGCAGTGGGGAGGGACTGTGTCTAGGAGCCTACAAAATAAGTGATTGATAGAAGTAGCCAAACAATTGCCTATTGTTGCATTAAGTGGATTGGACAGACTCATTGCTTATGGCAGTGATTGCTGGCTCCAACAGCCTGTGGGATTTTTCTTCACTTTTTTGGCAAATCTGCATTTACAAGGGGAAGGGACAGGCATAGTCACATAGGCTTTCTGACACAATTTTTAACAGCTAGAAACAGGTTAGAGTTGGACCACCACCGTGTCAGATCAGTCTAACTCAGACTGTGTCAGCCTGGTTGTAGTTACCCTCTATTACATTTTTATTAACACTACTGGCTTTAGGGGTTTGGGAGTAGTTTTTTTATAATTTATTAAAGTAACTTTTTACTTTAGTGGTAAGTCTAAGAGATATTGCTTTTTTATTTTTGTTGTTTGCATTGCTTCCAGTACAGTATGGATTAAGATTCCTTTGGGATCTCTTATAAATTTTGGATACCAGTGATGGCACAGTAACATCCCTGGGCTCCAAATATATTTTTTTTTGTAAGATGCATCTCCATCTCCTTTCTTTGATCTGTCTGTGTTGATAACACTGTGGTCAGCAAGCAGGGCTCCATTGCCCTGCATTACTAATCTCAATGTGTGTGTGTGTGAGCATCCTGGCACCTTTTTTGTGGATATGTCTGTATATCCATAATGGTGTGAAGGTGTTAAGCAGGAAGGCCAATACAGAGGGTTGTGCACTTGTTGTGTCCAATTAGTCCTTCAGCTTTGCTTTTTGTGTCCTTCATCAGGGCAAAGACAAAAGCAACATTGTATACAGAAAAATCATAACATCTCCTCCTTGAGACTCATGGGGATTGAGCGTGTCCCTTTGGAAAATAAGGGATTAAAGAGGGATGTTATTCTATTTAGGAAGGAAGCAGAATGCTTCCAAGTGGACTTAATAAGGACTACAACTTAATTACAACAGAAAATCCCCTGCTAGAGACCCAAGTTATTGGGACCAGAAAGATATAATCTGGCCCAGTCTTAGTGGCCCAACAGCTGCTTTCATGCCCACCAGGGGCAGCCCAAGACTCAATGCTGCCTGGGGCGAAGTTTAAAATGACGCCCCCCCCCACTGCCGACGCCGGGGGGGGCGGCATTTTAAACTTCGCCGATGCCATTATCTACCCCCCCCTTTGTACTTACCTTTAGACAGTCCTGCGGCGAGTCTCCCTGCTCTGCCACGGTGCCGGCTTGTAATGCTGAGCGCCGGAAATTGACGTCACTTCCGACGCTCAGCATTACAAGCCGGCACCGAGACCGAGCTAGAGCGCTCGCAGAGGAGAGAGAGGGGCGCAGAGCGGGTAAGCGAAAACCACTCACGCCCCTCTCTCTCCCTCCTCTGCTTAAAAAAAAAAAAGCGCTTGGGGCGGCAAAGTGCCGCCCTTTCAAAAGTGCCGCCTAGGGCAATTGCCCCACTCGGCTCCGTTGTAGGGCCAGCCCTGATGCCCACCCACTAGCATCCTCAAGAGAACAGTTTAGATAAATACATTATGATTTTACTTACAGAAAGTAAAGATACAAATACTGTTTTGTAAACAAGTCTGTATGTATTCATATGTAAACTGCAATTGTGATGAGACAGGCAAAATCTTATAGTGTGACCATATTTGCGACAGTAATGCTGCCAGCTCAGACGACATATAACACTAATTAGGCAGCCCAGAGGACCATTTCCTTGTTACCTATAATGTAGCACCTGCTGTAGACCAGCAGTGCAGGCTCAATATAGGAAAATAGGGCAGGCAGGAACACAAAGCTGAACTAACCTGGAACACATAAATGTTCAGTTGGCATAGTCAGTACACAAAGCCGAGGTCACGGATAGGTGAGGACAGAATAACCAAATAACTAGCTGGGTCAAATGCAGGAGACAGACAAGAAAAGTCAAACAAGCTAGGGTCAGAACTAAAAGATCAATAAATGTATTATTTACAGCCAAATACACAAGGCACTATCACAGACACTGACACAGCATTAGAACCAGGTTTAAATAGTCCTTCAATAGAATCCCCTGCCCAGAATTTGAAATGGAGTCTTGGAACACATAAAAGTCATATCCCTGTAAGGAATTGCATCTTCTCCAGGACCTGTACAGCCGATATTGGCCACACGTGCGCGCGCGTGAGCCTGTTTGTGCGAGAAACCATGTGGACGGTATTAGAGGCAGAGGATCCTGGTGGTGGCTGCTGGGGTTGAGGGACCTTGGAGTGTCGGCGCATTGGGCGAGCAGAAGGTAAGGTGTTGTTCTTACACTTAAGTAGTGAAATGTAATCTAAGAGTAAACTTAGAGTAAAATTATGCATAGTTTAAAAAATAAAACAATTCTAGAGTAAAGCATATAATAAATTACCTGACATTACAATAATAACAAATAAGTTGGCATCATGCCTGTACTTAGAATGTGGGTCTTTCCCCAGGACTACTTTTCAATTTAAAAATACTGGCTACAGTTTTCATCCAAAATTTCTGGCCTCTTTCCCTCACATTTTTTGACACTGTTTCAATGTCTCCCTACTTTCTCAGCTCCCCTACGTGTCTTGTATCTTCTTGTTCTTCATCTTCTTGTTCTCCCTTCTCTTTTCTCTCTACTTTCTTTGTCCGCATTTCTGCGGACATAACCTCCCGACTAAATTCATCGAAAATGACGGAGCTTCCAGTGACATCCTCTCCCCCTATTAAAGGGTCAGGATAAAGGACGTAACCAGAAGCCCAGCGATTTTCCCCTATAATAACCTTGTGTAAATCTCTGCTAAAATGTTGGAGATTCCTGTGATGTCCCCCACCCTTGATTTGAGAATCGGAGAGGGGAGCATCACCAGAAGCTCCACAATTTTGGCTGAAGTTTGCAGGGAGGTTATGTCCTCAGAGATGCGGACAAAGAAAGAAAAGCAAAAAACAAAAGCACAGTACTCAGATATGCACCGCAGACCTCTAGTGTCTCAAGCCAGGGGGGTGAGCTACAACAATTGCATAATCTAGGTACACCACGTGGATAGTGATACTTAACTTATATGTATTTTAGGGAAGTTTCCAACATAATTTAGTGTCATATGCATACATACATATATACATTTGGCACAATAAAAGTACTAGATGTATATAAGTCTTTGATACCGCTCTTGAACCTTTTCCGGTTACTGGTCTCCTCATGCAGGTGGCTCCAGCAGAAATGTGAGATAAACCAGGAAGTTAAAAGGTAAGATTTTAATTCAACATAAATCTAAAAATTCTTACATATTATCGCAATCCTACAGATTCACTGGTATAAAATACCGTGTTGGCCCGAATATAGGCGCAATACACGTAGACAACCTCCGCTGCCGGCACTTCCGCCGGGGCTTCTATGGTGGAGCACCGGCGTGACACAACCTTCCTGTGCTCCACCATAGAACCCCGGCGGAAGTGCCGGCACCTGAGGTAGTCTACGCGTAACGCATTTCTAGGGGTACAAAGCATATCTGGGGGGTCAGAGTGGCATTTCTGGGGCTCAGAGTGGCATATCAAGAGTTATAAAGCATATCTGGGGGACAGAGTGGCATATCAGGGGTTATAAAGCATATCTGGGGCACAGAGTGGCATATCAGGGGGCAGAGGGGCATATCTATAAGTAAGGTGCATAAAAAATTAAGGGGGACCCTAAAATCCTATTGGTTTTCTGTTTGTATATAACATATGCTGACAAACTGTATAGATACCAAAAATTTTAACATACATGTGTGACCGAATGACCTGTCATACAAGGCCCCAAGGTAGTCAGAGATGGCTCCAGCCTGGCTGCCAAACAGGCAGGAACTCCATTGTGTAAACTAATCCCATTAACAGGATGGCTGCCAGGGGGATATTCAGTAGCTAAAGGGGATTAAAGGTTGGGTTGTCTACATGTACCTGTTTATCAATGTTGATTTATGTTAATGAAGTTCTGTGGCTATATCAGTCTATGTTTTACAACAATAAACTGTTCATTCTTGCTGTACTCAATTCAAGATAGTTGTGTCTACTTATTGGGTACACATAGCAGGGTTCCAAGGTGCGCATGCTGACTAGTGCTGGAAGTGATTCCGGCGACAACAGGAGGATACATGTGGGTGATCTCTGGGAGTTACTACAGCTCTCTTGGTGAACCCGTTACAACATGTATGCCTGTTCATTAGGTAAAATACTGTTTTACCATTCCGCTAATGTGTATTTTTTCTTATAAAAAGCACTAAACTTTCAGGGTGCGGCCTATATTCGGGTGCGGCCTATATTCGAACCAATACAATATAGCAGGATAAGTTCAGTCTTTGACCACACTGGAACCAGGAAGAAGGGTTTAAAAGAAATACTGGGAGCCGTGATGTGATACACCTTGATGAAGCCTCTTAGGAGGTGAAATACATTATGAAACTCCCTCAACTGCCAAATCTCCTGACTACGCTCTCTTTAGAGGCTCGACCTGTTATTCTCTGCAACCTTAAATGTGCATTTGAATGACCACTTAAGGTGGGAAAAGCATTTTTAGATCTAAGCTTTATCAGATCAAAATAGCAGTTTCAACTATCTATTTTACACACAAATGCAAACAGACAATTTCATAAAAAGTGTTACCATAACAACGTAATTATTCCTTGTATATAAAGGACTATTGGGTTTACCACAAGGGAAAATGTTAAATTATGAAATACAGATCTTACCACACTCATTGAACTTAATAAAAAGTGTTTCTGAATAAATTGTGCTGTATAAATACAGCTTCATAAAAGCATCATATAACATATTTTCAATTAATTCTGATCCTGACTGCTATGTAAAAAAAAAAAAACATCAGAAATGGAGACATATGCAACTTCTACCTAACATAATGAATTGAAAACACAATAACCAAATTGCTGTCTAGGCATTTCCAGGCTGGGTAACCTTAAACCTGTATCAAATAAGAAGCCTTTGATAGACATGGAAAGTATGCTTTGCTAAACAAAGCACTGACATAGCTCTTACCTATGTTGAAGATTCCAATCTAGGACAAACATACATTTCAAATACATTATTAAGCTTGAATTTTTAAGTTTAACATATGCAGAAACATAATTACTTTATAATAATTATCACAAACCGCTTATATACTGTTGCTAGCTCCAACGAACACAGGTAAATGTTTGCACTCAAAAGAACAATTACTCTACTGCCAACTTTCCATCCACCTCATTGAATTGAAGTCATCGCAGACATATTTTGAGTTATTAATGTAATATGTAAGAAAAATAAAATAAATAATAATATTAATTATACTAAAGCATTACAATTGTTTTCTTCATTATGGACAAATAAACAGCACTTCATGTGAGTTGAGTTTTACTTACACAGTATAAATGCCTGAAATTCTGCTCTCTGCTGACATCATGGGAAATATCAAACATAGTAACGCAGTAGTTAGTTCAAAGTTCCCCCTCTTAAAAAAAATGATAAAAGGTGCTCAAAATGTTGTAGCCCTCTCAGAAGAAATATGAACCAAAAAAACCTTGCCCAGATTATAAAAACAAAAGTGTTGTGTGTGATTCAGTAGTTGGTAGACATGTTCAAATAGACTAAAAACAATTCGGAAAAGTTTTTCCATTAGATTTTGGATTATTTGTTGCCCAGTACCTACATTCACTCTCACACTCTCACTCACTCTCTCTCTCTCTCTCTCACACTTCCATTTCTCCTGACCACTTCCACTTCCGCCTCTTCTTTTTCATCTTCTATTTTCTATCTATTATTTTCTCCCTTCTCTCTTCTAGTCTAATTTCTATGTTTAATTTGCTATCTTCAATCTTCTATCTTCGTCCACATCTCTGAGGACATGTCACCTAGTGGGACCTTCAGCCGAAATGGTGGTGCTTCCAGTGATGTCCTCTCCCCAATCCTCCAATCCCTTTCTGAAGAATGAGAATATATTGCACTCCCATGTGGTGTAAATATATATATATGGGTGCTTTACTTTAACCAGAGATATTCCCTCATGGTATAAGTACAGATACACACTCTGGTCAATTCTTCAAAGTAACCATAAAATGAAGAGGAAATAAAATATTGTGTTGTAATGCCAAACTCATAAAAAATGTTTTTCAATATATTGCACTCACATGTGGTACCAATATAATATATATATATATGTTCTTCACAGAAACCAACAAATGTGTCTAAATGATCTTCTACACAAGGGAAATGCCAAATACAGATGATAAAAATAAAGATAAGATGTGTTCAATAAATTCACTACAAAAAATGTAGTATCCTACATATAAAAACTGTGATATCCAGCATCCATAAGGTAAATATCCATGGGATGTAAAGAAAATTAAAAAAAAATGTCCACAAAAAATAAGGCCCTTTTTGTAAAAAAAAAAAAAAAAAAAAAGCTTGGCATCCAAACGTGTGTAGAATTTCTTTTGTTTGTTTTCTGTATAACCTTGATTGGATTTTAATCTCATGTTATAAAAACTAATTACTGTATAAAGAAAATGTTTTTTTGCAAAGCTAAAAGCGGCATCTGTTAGTTGAACTGTATAACAAAAAATTGTCATATGTCCTCTAAGTAATGACATTTGCATTTCTGAATGATAAGACATCAGTGGTCTTACATTACACTGTGCCATATTAAAGACTGATTTACTGGCGCAACTATAAAAATTTCTGAACATTGTGGAAACTCATTACATACAAATGATGTTAGAAATCTGTCAATCGTTTCTCCTCTAATGTTTATTTGATTCAAGCAATTCCTTCTTTCAATAAGCAATTCAATTTTTATGGGATACCTCTTAGGTACCATAAATATGCAGGAGAATGAGTCCAGAGAAATATGAGTGCAAGTCACTGTACATTCTACCATGCATTTAACAAAATTGATGCAATAAGATTTTCCAGCATCACAAAAGGTGGTGAAAATCTGCCGATTTAATTTACCGGAATGGCCACCCTTGATCGCTAATGGTTAAAGATGCAGTGGAAATTGCTTCAGAAAGACTGGGGGGCATATTTCTGTTATTGGTAAAAAGTATGAAACATAACTTCAAAGTCTTCCATAAATTATTCACGGTATTTTACATTAAGAAGCAAGAGCATCAGAGAACGTATTCATAGGAGAGAGTACAGTACATAGGTAGTCATATTATCCCCTTCCACAAGACAGCCTAGAAAACTTTTGGCTGGCAATTTAAACAGTATGGTTTCATATCTCTTTAACTACTACACCTGGTAAATATGAGTTTTGGAGGTAAAGTGTCACTCAAGCTGGCAGCGCTACTCCTGCTGTCCAGCTAAGCTCTTCCTCTGTCCCGATAAGCGAAACAAAGCTCGATGGGACAGCGGGCTACATTGGCAAAGCTGTAAATTTCTAGAGTTCTATGTGAAATAATTTATGGAAGCGCACCACTAATACACTGATACATACATTTTTTTATGCAAAAAAAAGAATGGCGAATGCTTAAACAGACTACTCATCATAGAAACCACACGTGATGCCATAACATCCAAACTGTCTCAGTCACAAAATTTAAATCTTCATTGTGAATGCAAAACATTTTAAACTGAAATGCACAAGAAAATGAAGACAAAAGACCTGCTATGGCTGTATTCCAAACAAACTTCATAACAAGCAAGTCATGAATATTTAAAGAGAGACAACACACATATTTGCTATTGAAACCAATTATTTCCTATTAAAAAGCAATTGTCTTGTGTGTTTGTTTTTCTCAGGGCTTGGGTTGTTTCTGTAATAGTTTATAAACATTGCATCGCATTGCCGTGATTTTTTTTGTCAGCATGTACTAGATTGTAAGTTTGTGAACAGGACCCTCTTTACCTAAACTATAGGATTGACTAGTTTTGTCATTCTACTAGTTTTTGTCATTCTACTTAAATATATGTATTGTAAGAGGTGGGGCTAGCAGCACATTGGGTTAGGGCACAAAGCCACTCCCCAGCATGGAAAAGAAGAATCTGACCCATAACTCCAGGGAAGCAGGGCTACACCCAGAGGGCCAGATAATGAGTGATATGCTGAAACTTAATGGAAGTCTTCTCATTGATTTAACTATTCATATTCAGGAGAAGCTCCTGCTTTGGTACATCGATCCCACAGTGGGCCTCATTATAAGGACCACTTTGGAAATCAATGATCCTACTGCTGTATTTTTAGGGAGGGTAATAAAAAAGCATTTTTTGAATATAAAAAAATAGATTTTATTCAAGACATAACAGGCCATGTTTGGACACAACCTGTATGTCTGCCAAGTACAGAACAATCTAGCTAACTTGTACATTGTGAAAAATGAATTGTCAGAAGAAGTTTGGATGAACCTTCTAGTGACAAAATAAATTCCAGTTTAAAAGTGTATTATTATACAGCATTGGTGTCATGATGGCGTATATAATTTTTATATGTTCTAGAATAAAAGCTATGAAATCTTATCTGTGTCCTGCCAGTGACGATCATAAAATGAATGCTTGTAACTTGTCAGCAAAGGAGTTTCGGTAGCTAAACTTTCCTCATCCTCTGAACTACTATATGTCTAATACATTGCAGACAAGGATTCTGGATAGAAGACTCTCTGGTACATTTTTGTCCATTTTAATATGCTATGTTTAGGAGATTAATTTAAGAATGGCATTTTTCAGTAAATGAGCTATACAACTAAGTCCATGCAACCATACATACTTTTAAAGATACAAAATTAATATATCCGTTTTTACAGTGACATTAGTTGAGTAGTACGTTGTTTTGTGATTAACCAAATGAGACTGAAGATTAAAAGCTCTTGTATGTTACTACAAGCAAAGCAACTCATATAGATACCAGCATATGAAACTTCTGTTGAATTTGGCTAGTCGAGTTAACCCTAGACATTTACCAATGGTCCAAAAATGATTTTTTGGTCCATTTGTTCTTGGACAATTAATTCAGTTTCGTGCCCATTTGTTTTGGATGAAAAATGTGGGGCTTTTTAAATGCGGAAATGAAATTAGTTTTCTGACACCCACATTCAGTCTCCTGCACTATAAGACTCAGAGCTCAGTTATCATGAGGCTATTGTTTAACCCTGTGAATGCTCGGGGTCATGCACATTTTTCCTTGCAAGGCTGGTACAATTTTTGTAGTTTTGCTATAGCTTATTGTTATGTTTAAGCAGTTTACACGATGTCTAAGGAAACAAAAAAGCTATTTAAAGATACCTAGGTTAAAGGCAAAATATGCATTGCAACACAACATATTTGTAAAAATACAAAAAAGTAACTCCTCATAATTTTTCTATCAATTCCAAACCAAATAGTAAATATAATGAAAGCTAAGTACAAAACAGATGTCCACAACCACTGGCACACCCACTTTTGAATGCTATAACTGCCATTTTCTTTCACGAACACAAACGAAGGAGTCTTTATGTGCTATCGCCATATATGAGATAGGTGGTTGGTATTATGAACTACTACTAATACTATTAAGATTTTTCTTTCTAAAACACAGAATTTATTCTTCCTATTTTTTTCCCAGCCTCGTTGCTCCAAATTAAAAAAAAATTTTTCTCTAGCTTAACTATATTTTATTTTTTAATTAATGGACATCAATGCACGTATTCCTCATGCTTAAATATTCATTTCTTTATTAGTAAATAATTATTTACAATATGCAAATAAAGACACGTTTTAACAAATATGTTGTATTATTTGCTTTTATCTTAAATAATATATAACAATAATGGTTAAAAACACTAATTAGCACTAATCTGTTTCCTTGTTATGCTTTTTATTACACATTAGGCTTAGGTTGCGATAAAAGTTGAATGAGGCATTAAGCAAACTTAAATACTTTTTTATGTATAGTATTAACCAAGGGTAAACATAATAGAGTATTTAAATTTGCTCAATGTATCTTATAACCGTAATCCTAACAGTCTAAAGAAATAAAAACGTATGTGTATAAATACAAATTTGTATATACATTTGTAATTAAAAAGCACATCAATAGTGCTATTGAGTGTTTTAAGCATAGATATATAGATGGATAGATACATTTTTTCTAACTTAAGATTCATTGTCAGAGAACAGCAGTTATGAAGTTTGCCATAGATAAAAGTATAGCCTAACTTTTCTTAAAGGTGGAACAAGGTCAGAGTAATTTTATACATTGTAAAGAACCTAAGAGCGAGTTGGCAGCATTTTTATAAGGTATATAAAATCTTGCTGTATATTTTAACCTTTGCTGGAATTTCATGACAACAACTACAACCAAAATGCTACTGCAAAATTATCACCTCTAGATCACACCCATTTAGTTCAATACCAGAGTTAAAAAATAAAACTTTTACTACAATATTCAATAATTTATAAAACAGCATATACTGTATATTTTGCATTACATATAGATGTCTCAATTATCTATTGCTGTCATTGTCAGGAACACGATTTGTACTGAAATGATGAAATCACAACTGAAAGGTGCAACAGTATGAAATGTTATAATGACAAGCTCAACTAATTTTTCTTAATCTGCAAATGTAATATTTTGTAGAACAGGAATGTCCAAGTTATATCCTCAAGGGGTTGATGGGTTAGGTTTTGAAAGTAAATCACTTATCTTTTACAGGTGGCAGGCTAGCACGGGGGCAGTGGGGCTCCAAACAAAGTAAGAGAGCAAGGGGACAAGGTGGTAACGGTGTAGGTATGTATGTATGCTAGAGTGAATGTTTATGTGTTAGCAAAAGTGCATATGTGCAAATGTGTTAGCATGAGTGTGGATGTGTAAGTCTGTGTCAGCATACTGTATGTTAGTGTGAGAGTGTATAAGTATGTGTGCCAGTGTGTTTGTTAGTTATAGCCCTCCTCTGTCGCCTACTAATGTGAGATTTGAAAACTTTGAACAATAAAGATGGCAGTCTTTACTGGCCATAGATTTAGGAGCCTCTATCACAGCTACTGTGATTTTATGACATTCCTTAATCAGACTACTATAATAAGTATTAAGCAGATGGAAATGGGAAATCACATTAATATGATGATGAACTCTTCAGGGGTGTAACTAGAAATCACAGGGTCCCCCAACTTCACAACTTATCTGTGCCCCCCTTCCAGCATACACTCTGACACACATATGTAAACACACAAATTACACACACTTACTTATACTCACTAACACACACATACACATTTATTCTAAAACACACTCCATTTCCCTTACGAAAAATTACAGCAGTTTTTTATGAAGTAATACTGCAGTTTTTTGGACATGAATACTGCAGTATTACTGGACATTTACTGCACGTTTACTGCACTTTTATGTCATTATATTGCAAACCTACAGTTGTACTTCAATGTTCTGCAGCTTTATCGGATTTGTTCTTCCTTACAAAAATAACTGCAGTAAAACTGCAGTACAGTGAAGTACAAATGC
The DNA here is from genome assembly GCA_029215755.1 of Spea hammondii. Classification (NCBI taxonomy): domain Eukaryota; kingdom Metazoa; phylum Chordata; class Amphibia; order Anura; family Pelobatidae; genus Spea; species Spea hammondii. The sequence goes on from JARDYJ010000003.1 coordinate 99,190,984, forward strand.
AGTAAAACTGCAGTAAATGTGCAGTAATACTGCAGTAAAAGTGTAGTATTGCAGTTTTTTCATGTCCAAAAAACTGCAGTATTACTTCAGAAAAAACTGCAGTAATTTTTCGTAAGGGTTCACACATTTACACATACATGCTCACACACAGAGACAATTACACATCACTGCTCAAACACACAATTACACATCCATGCTGACACACACACAATTACACATCCATGCTAGATGTGTAATTAGAAATTAAGAGGTCCACTGGCATAACTTGTGACTCCTAGTTCCTCTATCCCCATGCTGGATTAAAATAGTCCTTTCTAAACTATTTTGAACCGGTACTAAGACAGGAAGTAGGGGTCGCAGGTTATGCCAGTGGACCTCTTTATTTCTACCTAAACAGAACACAGATCAGGAGTATATAACATTTCCCTCATAACAATTAAATTAAGTGTCCTCTCCAAAAAAACAAAAAAAAACAAAAGGTTACATGGATAATAAGGTTGAAAAAAAGCATAAGCCTGTGGAATTAAACTTTCAAAAGACAATTAAAATTGCATTGATCCAGGCAAATAAAAAAAAAATAAACCCAATATTTCAGGTTACTATGTGTATCTTTTTTGTACTTGCCAGAACATGCATTTAAGAGCTTCATGACCCTTACTTTAAAGAATATCAGTCTTTGTTTAAGATGGAACCATGGTTCTCCAAGTATTAGTAAGTGATCTTTGGTATTGGCTCTATCCTTGAAGTGACATATTCCCATGCACATGCTGTATTTGGAACGCTTAAGTATTTGATTAGTTGCACGTGGTCACCTGCTGGATATGTTTAGCCATACAATAGTTTTACTTCATCATTCTTCTTCTGAGACACTCTGATGCATGGATAACTGTAGGTCAAGTCAGCTTGTCTAATGAGCAGTCTTGGTCACTATTTCTTTCAATCGGACACTTGTCAGATTATATTGTACTTTACCTATATATATATATAGATATATAGATATATATATATATATATATATTATTTATTTATAGAAAAAAACAAATCACCATAAGGAACTGAAAAGTAGACAAAGCCAAATGTTACATGTATAGTGCATAAAATCAGCAGTGCAGAAATAACCACAGTCCTAACGTTGAGGTTATTAGTTTGTCTTGTTTTAATTGCCACCAATCTGTTTACCAATCCCATAATAAAGTTAATTTGACTGGAAAGAGCACCTGGCTATGTACGTGTTTCCGTTATTAAAAAAAAAAACTGTCAAAAACCTCCCTGGAAGTGTCATAATTTGTCTCATTCAGAATTAAAAATAAGATTATCTAACAAGAGTTTAGATAAAATTACTAGAATGGTCAAAGTTTGCTTCTAAGCCATAATTACAAATTTTCAGTCAGTTTCCATAATTCAATTTTTTTATGATGGATACATATTTCACAAATTTATATTTCGTGAATTCCTTTTGTATTTAAAAAACTTTCAATTTCACTTTCTCTTTGTAAAACCTAAATTTAATTAAATGAGAAAGTTACCCCTGTCTGCCTTGAAATTTCTACCTACGAGAGACCTTGCTAATGCAGTATAACTACCTTGTGTCTTGTTGCTGTGCCCATTTTTGCCATGGTGTATGACCATACCTGGGAACTCTCCGGGTTTGCCCGGAGATTGCCAGGTGAGCACTGCTTCTCCGGTTCTCCGGGTCAAGACCTGAAATCCTCCGGGTCGCAGGAGTGGGGTCTGAACACGCCCGCTCCCCACCCATTTTTCCTTTAACCCCTTCATGACAAAGGCTGATTTTATTTTTTGTACCCTTCGTGACAATGGCCGTTTTAACATTTCTGCGCTGCTCGTGTTTAGCTGTAATTTTTTTCTTTCCCGTTTACTGAACCCACACACATTAGATATTGTTTTTTTCAGGACAAGAAGGGCTTTCTTTAGATGACATTGTTTTGATTGTATCATATTATTTACTATTAAAAAAAGTATAAAATATGGTGAAACATTTAGAAAAAAATTACTGTTTCTAACTTTTAGTTGAAAAATCTTTTACTCATCTATAAAAGGTAATGAAAAAACCTGCTAAATAGATTCTACTATTTGTCCTGAGTTTAGAAATACCCAATGTTTTTATGTTTTTTTGCTTTTTTTCTGCACGTTATGGAGCAATAAGTACAGGTAGCGTTTTGCTATTTCAAAGCCATTTTTTCCAAATCTGGTAATTCTTCCCCCCATGTGCCATTTCGGGTATCTTTGAACCCGGACAATGCAATTTACCCCATCAAGTCATATATTTTTGAAAACTAGACAGCCCAGGGTAATCCAAATGCTAGTATTTTAACCCTTTCCAAGCACTTATTCTACCATCAGCCTTTGTCAAACTTTATGGTAGTAATTTTTTTGCATTTGTAAAACACCCCAATATGTGTTTAGCAACATCTCCTGAGTACAGCGATACCTCACATGAATGATTTTGCCTGGCTGTTTGGGGGCAAAAGGGCCACATTTGGGGCATGCACATTTTTCAATGTTGAACTTTGGCATTTGGGGATCCACTGCCCATGCCCTATTTGGTACATCTTTGAGCCGGGCCATTTCAGTGTGCCCAACAAAACCATATATTTTTGAAAACTAGACACCACAGAGTATTTTAAATGCTGGTATTTTAACTCTTTGCATGCACACATTTTACCACCAGCATTTTTTCAAAGTTTCCAGTAGTGTTTTTGTGTGTGTATTTTTCCCACACACACCTACTTTATGTATGAATTTACAGCTCCTGGTATTTACCGCTGTCACACGACACCCCAATATTTGTTCAGCAACATCTCCTGAGTACAGTGATACATGCATGGGTTTGTCATTTTTTGGGGGAACTAAAAGGCCACATTTGGTACGTGTGAATTTTTCTAATTGGAAATTAGATGTGTGGCCATCCTTCCCCCCGTATTAATTGGGACCTTGTTGAACCTGGCCAATTCAATTTACCCCGTCAAATCATACATTTTTAAAAAGTAGACACCCCATGGGCATTTAATATGCCAGTATTTTAACTCTTTCCATGCGAAAATTGTTTTAAGCTAATATGCTAATTTTAGGACTTGCTCAGAAAAATATATTTGAAGGTTCCCCTGATAGTGACATCAGTGGGAAATTATTTTTACATTTTACTGTTTTTTTACTATTTTTTTCTAATTATTATTAATTTTATTTTTTATTTATTTTTACTAATCACACTGTGATTAGACAGCTGAGCTCCATTGACTTGCATGGTTGAATGCAGTACCTGTATTCAACCTGCAAGTGGAGCCAGAGTTCTCTAGAGGGTCTGGAGACCATCTAGCGAACCTTTTTGTCTTTATTGTTTTTTTTCCCAGGCCGCCGCCATCTTGCTGATGGCGAAGATCACCGGCAGCTGCGGCTGTGACCGCTCTCCGGAGCGGTCACAGTCCATCCCAAGGTAAGTGTTTGGTGTCGCTGGATGCCTCCAGATCGAGGCATTCCAGCGACACCATTTAAAACACGCTTTTAAAACGGGCGTCCGCCCCCATACAAAGTATGGCGGATGTTGACGCCCGGGGAGGGGCCAGAGATGGCACCTTTGTGCCGATCATGGCGTTGCTGAATGCCTCGAGGTCGAGGCATTACAGCAACGCTGTTTCGGTGCAGAAAGCAAAATAGATCGCTTTCTGCACCCGTTTAAAGACGTGCCAGTCCTGGCACGTCAATTGTTGTTAACGACTTGAATTTCGGTGACGTGCCCGGACCGGCAATTGTCATCAAGGGGTTAAACGGGGGTGTTTCCCTCAACGTCAGGAAGGGAAGGCTCCGGGTAGCCGAAGCCCAGAGGTTCCCAGGTGTGTGTATGATTTTTGACATTAAACTCTCTTTAGCAACCTCACACCGAATTTTGGTTTGATTTAGATTTTTCTTCTGTTCACTTTGCAGTTGAATGATAAAAATAAACTATTAACATGTCTGTTTTTAAAAGCATTCTTTCATTACATCATTTTCTGCACACCTACCTAAAACTTTTGCACAAAACTATATCATGATTGAACAAACACATAGCTAAAAAAACACACTAAACATTTTCCTTTTTTTAGTTTTCAACTAAAGGGCATGAGTAAGACTGATAGGGTAATTTGGTTCTAGTTACTAATTACTTGTTACTTTGATTATAGACATTGGATGATCTACTAGCCATTTAATTCTATTGGTACATTGGACAATCCACTGCTATAGCCAGTACAATTGATTGATATTTTATTGGCTAGTTAGTTGGCTTATTTTATTTTTTGAGTGGCCCCATTACTAAGGTCTTACAGAGCTATTGACACTATTTGTGCAACCACATATGGTTTTAAACCACATATGATTTTAAATTTTTGGATCTAAGAGCTGTAAAACCCACCAAGCATTCTGAGCTCCCTGAGAAGAGGAACATATGGAGAGAAATGAGTGAGAGAGTTTGGGTCCCAAAAATCAGTTGATGGCTATCCCACTTAAACAAAATGGCTTCACATGGTAAATGTTATGGTTTTTTTTTTAAATGTTATTTTTCATGACTGGTCCATTTACTCAATTATGGATCCTTCCTTGGACTTCTTTGTGAAACGTACTGTAGAACAGCTTGGCCACATCCTTTTTTGCGTGATGGCTCTATAATCTCTCTAGAAGATTATAGTTGCACTGTCATGGATCTGTGCAAACAAGATTTAATCCCCAAACCTGTCACTACAGGGGACTGCTTTGGGAGTACACATGATCTGTAGACCCAGTGGTGATAGTAGCCAGTGGATGGTAGGGAACAAAGAGAGCATTATATCTAAATGACAACTGCACGCTTAGCGGTCAAACAGGAAGCAATGATGCCTGCTTCACTAAAGCACACAATAAAAATCTGGTTTTTCTGTGACTTTAAGCAAACTGAAATGTAAATTATAATTTCAAATAGCTGTATTTATTTGATCAATATTAAGACTTTAATAAGAATTAAATATTTCACAAGATTTTGTAAATGTGTTCCAAATGAAACTTACTAGAAAGATGATCATGTATTATCAAGGAATGTATGGATTCAATGTATGCTTATGGATTTGCAATGGAAGCACAATAATGCCACAGAACTAGGGTAGTGTGTGTTATGAAATATTACCGTATAATGGCTAATTTATGCACTGTATCTTTATTCTAACACAGGGACCATCCCCACCCATCTGCGTCTGAGGTAGAAAAAGGTCAACCATTTAATCTATGACAAAAGATGAATACTCTCTTACATTAAAAGTACCTTTTTGTGTGCATGTGTCTCAGGAAAGCTGCAATCATCCTGAGATTCACATAATTATGTAAGTAATTACTTAAAGTGGTCTACCACAGAGTGCAATGATTAACCCGTTACAAAATAAAAGAAAAAACATGGTTGTGTTTAAAGGGCCAAGTTTTACATTTTACATATTATACATGCCATATTCTATATAACATTACTTAACATACTAATTCATTGGATATTAGTTGTATATAATCTAATGTAATAATCTCTGATCCCTGTATGACTTTAATTGATGCACAAAGATTATATGTAATACTCTTGGTAAGCAGTATTACATAAATTTAGAAGACAAATGTATAAGAAACATTCTCTGTACGGTGCTATAAGTACTGTAAGTGCTGTAAGTGATTCTAAAAGCATTGTGAGTTTACCAATGACACATCATGATTCACAATTACATCATTTTATAGTTTATCTGTGCCTCCAATGTAAGAGCATTAAACTAGAAATATTACCCAAGAGAATAATTAAAATAATAAAAAGCCAAGTGCCACCCTGACCCCTCACCCCCCTCAACACACACAAACACATAGACACTCACCTTGCATGGAGCCCAAGTGACATCATGATACCTAACCCCACTAAGCTCTGCCTCCATGAGTATTTGGAGCATTATGACAGGCCCAAAGGGCAACTGCCCACTGACCCTCATGCCAGCCCACCCCTGGTGGACATCAGCCAGACCAGGCTAGCTCCTCAAACCCACACATAAACCAAACTGGATTTGCCCGCTGAATTTGCAAAGACCCCAGAGTTAGAACTAGAGGCAACATTTTAGTCATTTCAGCCCCAGTTAATGTTCTTCCTCAACATAGACCAGCTTGTCCACATCTATTCAAAACTGAATAATAATTAAAACTAAGGCATTATGTGTAATTTCTATGACCTCTTGACGCTGTCCTATTTATTAATTCAATTGACGTGGAAACAAAACTATAGAACAAGAGAACTTGGAAATATAATCAGTATCACAAATGTTAGATGGAAAGTCAATGTCATTACACAAAAATGATGATGTGGTGTTGAACTGAGCTACTAAAAGCATACAGTTATTTTACACTTTTCTACAAACTACTTTAATGTTTTATTAACACATTATTTTTTTGCTTTTTAAATCAAGCCAACAAACAAAAATAATACAATATTTCAAAAGTATATTGCTACATCTGTTATATTCCATTACTTTTCTTCTCTTAGTAATACCATGTATTTGTGGGGTTTTTTCTGCTATTGGCTCTCTGCCATGAACATCTTTAAACAACACAAAACATGGCAGCAATGAACTGTGGCTGCAAAAAATTATCTATAATTTAGATTACAGATTTTCTTGCTAGACTCTCAAGCGTTCAGGCGTCATATTAAAGCTCTTTTTTTCTCATGTGAAAAAAGGATGTTTCTTGCCTTAATAGCAAAAATCAAATATAATGTAACAGAGTTTTGCCTCATCTTTGGTTACCTCTTCCCAGGATCCTGAGCCTCAGCTATACGAGAGTTAAAGTACATAGCTTAACTGGGCACCCAGGGCATGGACTGCTTTCCCAAGCAGGAACATAATACATAATTACCAGTAATGTATTACCAGTAACAGTAAAACAGTATGGACATGTATTAAATAATAAATGGCAGATAAAAGTAATGCAGGTAATACAGTGGCTGACTAAACACACCAAACTCTGGCTAACCAGGTCCAGCATCCTTCCATACAGCCTGCAGACACACACTCAGGCGTGATGGGTATAAGTTAGTGCACAACTACCTTTAGTAGTTCACAAGATTAAAGCAGTTGAAACCCACAGAAAACATTCGGACACATTTTATGGTTTGGCCCATTCATTTCCAAGCAACAAATTATGTTCCCTGCCTATTCGGTTCAGCAAAATATTCTGGGGCATTTTTAATTCATTGCCCAGCACTTACATTCACTCTCTCTCACACTCTCCCTCACTCTCTCAAACTCTCACTCTCTTAGATTCTCATTCACTCTTCTCTTCTATCTTCAATCTACTATCTTCTTCCACCTCTCCATGGATATAACTTTATGGGAACTTCCACCAAACGGGCGGTGCTTCCTGTGACGTCCTGTCTCCGATCCTTCAATCACTGGATGAAGATAGAAGATTTAAGATAGCAGATTGAAAATAGAGAGAAGAGGAGGGAGAAGATAGAAGATAGCAAATTATGAAGATGCGGAAATGAAGAAGATGCGGTCGGCAGAGAAGGTAGGGAAATATTTTGGAGAGCCTGAGAGAGCTAATGAGAATGAGAGTGTGAGTGAGAGTAATTATGAGTGAATGCAGGCTTGCGTATTTTAGACCAAAATTTGGAGCGCTTTCCTTTGTTTTCGTCTGATTCGTGGGGTCTGAACTAATTTTCTTGGCTTTATGTGAATCGCCGAAGTTTCCAAAATTTGGGGAGAGGACATCACCGGAAGAGCCACTTCTGCCATCTACTTCCTCCCCCCAATCCTCCAATCAGGGGTGAAGATGTTACATAAAGTACATCATTTTGCCCTCAATGAGAGTGAATGTGAGCCCCGTGCAGCAAATTTTATTCCCCAATTAAAAATGCCCCTGAATTTTCAACCGAACCAAATGGATAGGGAATTAAATTAATTGCCCTAAAAAGTAACGGGCCCAAATGAACCAAATGGTTTGGTTTGGCCCATTTATATATATATATATATATATATATATATATATATATATATATATTTATATACACGTTGTGTGGGTATGATGAATGAGAAAGAGGGGAAATAAAACACAAAGTTTCCTTCTTATAGTGTAAAAAAAAAAAACCTTGCTTGTTAAGGGGCTATTAAACAGAATATAAATCCTAACGAACCTAATAAATTATTACAGTACCCCCCCAGATTATGAGCTGTTACCAAATAAAGAAGGCAAGAGAATGCTTACCTAAATGATCTGATTATTGTATTAGCTTAATCTCCAGCAAATTCATACTATGAAGAAAAAATAATTTCTAAATGACAAATTATCAACCATTAATTTGCATTTGCCCATATTCCCTGTTGCTTTCAAATTACCATTGATGGTTTATGTCAGTGGTGTGAAAGTAAATGATCCATAAAAACAACTTATTAATGAGTATAATATGTAATAGCAGTTTCAAGGTTAACTGTACCTGGTTACTATGTTCAAAAATTACTAGACTTGTGCATTCGTCTTCGGGCGAACATGAAAACGAGCACGAAGAGGCCGTTTTTTTGTTCGTTCCGAAGGAACGTAGAACAGAATACAGTGCCGGCAAACCGTAGGCGAAGACGAAGACTCACAATCACGAAGAATCGAAGATTCTTCGTGATCGTCTTCGTTTTTGCCGCGCAACCGCCAAAATTTCAAACAGGAGTGAGCTGATCCTCGTCTGTCCAATCAGCTCACTCTTGTGACGTAACGCTAAGGGTCTCGTCCAATGCCTGTGCTGCTGTTTTTTGAATTCTGAAGGCGCCTTTATAAGACCAGAGCTTGCCTGAGAGATCCATTCATTTTTCGCTGTGACTGCTTTGGCAACACTGCTATGCTGCATCCGAGCGTTACAGAGAGAGATTGTTCTGTTCTGTGTGAGACTGGTAAGCCTTAGCCTGCCATTTCTCACTGTGTACTTCATCCTCACTTCAGTGCTACTTAATTAATATATTTAATAATAATAATTTGATTAATTTAATTTTTTTAAAATTAATTTGTCATCAACTTTAGTGTAAGTGCTGTTGAGTTGACAGTGCACCCAGTGCCTCAGTGGCACTGGGGTGCCCTTGCCCTGGGCTGGCACTAGTGCCTATTGCCTGTCCTGCTTAAATAAATTAAATAGAATTTATAAATTACAATTTAATAGAATCTATAATTTAATAGTTCATTATAATATTATATATATATATATATATTTGTCAGTCATATATATATATATACTATAGTATACTAGTGTAGAGTGTACTGTAGACATTCATCTACTAGTGTCTAATTTAAAATCAGTAATATTAATTAATATAATTAATAATTGAATTCATTATAAAATTATATATATATTTGTCAGTTATAGTTAGTAATAGTATACTAGTGTAGAGTGTACTGTAGACATTCAGAACATCTACTAGTGTCTAATCTAAAATCAGTAATATCAATAATTCTCTAATTCTTTCTTATCTTAATAGTTAATTAAATTAGCTATAAATAAAAGTAATAATATTAATTAATTACTACTAGCGTATAGTTCAGCTAATCTTATTAGTACTGGTGCTGCAGCTCTATAGTTTGTGCTTTGTTTTAGCAACAGTAAGAGACCAAGTCAATTTTTCTTAATTAATCTTTCATTTTATTTCATTTGTTTTGCTCACCTCAGTCCATCAGTGAAGTGAACTTGTTGGGCTAGTGAGTGCAGCCGCATAAGTGCTGTGTTTTTTTTTGATCAGCAAGCAGTGACGTTAACTGTTTTGCAAAGATTTTCTCATTTATTTTACATTTTATTTCAATTTTATTAAAAGTACCCTTAGTGTTTTGCTCACCTCAGTCCATCAGTGAAGTGAACTTGTTGGGCTAGTGAGTGCAGCAAGCAGTGAAGATAACTGTTTTGCTGTGACATTTTATTTTATTTCTAATTCTTTTCAAGAAAAATTGACTGTGACGAGCTGTACTAAGCAAAGCTTCAAGCTACTAGCTGTAGTACTAAAATAATTCTAATCTTCTTTAATCTTAATCTATAATATATTATAAATAATAATATTCTAATTCATAATCTATAATATAAGTAATTCTAATTCTAAATTCTAATTCATAATCTATATTCTTCTATCTATAATACATAATATATAAGTAAATTAGTTCTAATCTATTAATATTATATAACTTAATATTAATTAATAAATCATATACTGAATCTGATTTAACCTCACTTTAGCTTAGTGGGTTTGAGAGCGTCTGCCTAGAGGTAGACTTATAGTAAGGAAATATAGCTTTAGGCTAGCATAGTGGTAGGCTAAGCTCTTAGGCCCGTGTAAATTCAAATTAAAAATAAAATACTGCTAGTTATTAAATAGTTAATCTTGAGTTAATAATTTCAATAACTTTAGGATTTTGGCAGATTGCACACAGCACAGTGCAGTAGTGCATAGTTTTACTTTTTAAGCAGTAGCACTGAAGAGAACTTCCTCTAATTTTTTTGTCTTTAATTCGTTTTTCCTTTTTTTTATTTTTATTTTTTTATTTTTTTTTTTATAGTTTTTTAAACACTACACTACACTACACTACACACACAACACAAAATTTGAAATGGATCCTCCTTTTGGGACTAAGGAGGGACAAGCTCCATCTACCACCACCACCACCACCACCAGCACCACCACCAGCACCACCACCAGCTCTAAGATGCAGCCTTTGCGTCAGTCTAGTCGGCCAAGTAGGCCAAGCTCTCGCTTATCATTTGGGGAAGCATTGCTTGAAGGATCATCAAGTAAAGGAAAGGCACCAAAAGCAGGCAGTAGTAGTGCGGCTAGGCCCACAAGCTCTATGGTTTTTTACGGAAAGCCTAAAGCACCAGAAGCACGTTCAAAGTTAAAGGGTAGCACAAGTAGTACCAGCCCAGTGACTAAAAAGAAGTGCCTTTTGCCCCAAGCAGCATCTTCCCCATCCACCAGCAGCATGCAAGGTACCAAGCAGAGCCAAATTAGCAGCAAGACTCAGAGGGGTCCCAAACCAAAGCGATCTCATTCCTTTGTAGGGAAAACCACCACCACCACCACCCCCGCCTCTACCACCACTAGTGCTGCGCCTACTGTTCCCACTGGTACCGCCACGCCATGTCCTCCTAGTACCTCTAGCAAGCCACCAAGTCCTTACAAAATTTTTGTAAAGACAGTTAGAGAGAGGGCTACACATAGTGGAACTCCACCTAGCGAGGTAGCAGAGGAGCCTGAGACTGAGAGGCCAAGTGCAGAGTCTATTCTTCCTGCTCGCACTACTACTAGTCACGAGTCTCACGACGATATCAGTCTTAGCTCCAGCCTAGCAGGAATTCCATTCGATCTGGCTAATGAAGAGCTAGACTATGAGCCAGAGGAAGTAGAGGAGATGAGTGGTCAGGAATCAGATTCCTCAGGGAGCAGTGTCCAAATGACTAGTGCACAATTTTCCCCTGAGCCTCCACCTTCTCCGCTACGATCATCACCATCACCACCACCAGCAGCAGCAGCAAAACCTAGCAAATCTAAAGCAATTAGCAGTCCCACTATGGCCAGTACTGTTACCACCAGTCCCACCACCACTAGTTCTGCCTCTGTTCATCCACCCCGAGCAGTAAGAGCAGCACCCAAGGCACACTCCAAGGCTATGCGCGCCCCAATTTGGGAGCACTTTGAAAATGTTGAAGAAGGGCGCTATGGAAAGTGCAAACATTGTGGGAAGCTAATAAGCAGAGGGAAAGTGTCTGGCCATTTTACCAGTGCTAGCATGAAGCATCACCTCAGCACTCAACACAACGCTGTGCTATTGGGGAAAGATGCAGAGGTAAAACTTAGTGCAGGCAGCATAGCTGGTGGCCGTGGAAAAACCCCAACAGCTTCTTCTTCTGAGCCAATAGCAGCAGCAGCAGCAGCAGCAGCAACTAGTGCTGGCAGCCAGAGACCAAGGCAGGTTGGAGCACTGCATGCCCAGCCCACCCTGGAAGAATTTGGGGCATTCCACTCCAAGAGAACGATGCCCAAACAGCAGGCCAATAAAGTAACGCGACTTATTGGTCAGTTCATTGCTGTTGGAGGGGCATCCTTCTCCATGATTGAAGGGGAGCCTTTCAAACAATTGATGGCGGCTGTGGCTCCACAATACACAGTTCCGTCACGTTCCACTTTCAGCAGGAACATTGTCCCCTCGCTGTATCGGTCCTGTGTTGCAGCAGTGAAAGAGGAGCTTTCCAAGGCTGCTGGTCAGTGTGTTCATTTCACTACAGATTTGTGGAGTGCACCTAGCGCCCAGCATGCCTTTCTTTCTTTGACAGCACACTGGTGGCAGCCCGGTGTGTCTAAGGAACTTGCTGCAGCAGGCTACCGATCATTCCTTCTCCATGCAGAAGTGATGGATGAAAAGCACACTTCCCAAAATATTCTGCATGCGATTAGGAAAATGTTTAGCCTTTGGGTGGGAGCAGAGGCGGGCACCAATGTTGAAGTTGGTTTTGTGGTAACTGACGGAGGTGCCAATATGGTGAAAGCGCTGCGAGATGGTCATATTGTTGGTGTGCGCTGTGCAGCCCACATCATCCATCTTGTAGTGAAGGCAGCAATGTCAGAAGGAACTAATGTGGCAGCAGTAGTTCTGTCCCGCTGCAGAAAGATCGCTGGGCACTTTCACCATAGTGTTAAGGCTAGCCAACTTTTGAGGGAAGAGCAAGAGAGGTCAGGTCTTCCCGTACACTGCCTACGTCAGGATGTCAGTACACGGTGGAACTCCACGTTAGACATGCTAGAGAGGATTTTGGAGCAGCAGAGGGCAATCCATAATCTTGCCTCAGAGCACAATATTGGGATTACCTCTCCATTGAATAGGGAGGATTGGACAGTGATCGCCCAGCTAGTGGCAGTCCTTAAACCATTCAGGGATGCCACAGAAAATTTAAGCTCAAACACTGCCAGTCTGGCCCAGGTAATCCCAGTGTTCTCCCATCTAGGCAGCAAGATGGATGTGTTCCTTGGAAACCGTGAGGCTGTTCAAGGTGGCACTCTACATCCTGACGTAGCAGCCATAGTCAGGAAGCTGAAGGATCTGCTAAAAGTACACCTTCGCAAGCGAATGGAAGAGAGTCCCGAAATGATGCTAGCGTGCCTTTGTGATCCAAGAATTAAGGGAAAGCTAGCTTTGAAATTCAATGTTCTCAGTAGCTACCGGGAGCAATTGGTCAACAAGGTGCGTGACTGGCAGCGTAAAATGGGAATGCTGTCCGAGGAGGGTGAGGTGCAGGAGGAGGAAGAGATGATGTGGTCTGCTACCCCTAGCAGCAGCATCAGCAGCAGTGCCACAAGCAGCACAACACAGCTGAGTGGAGCAGCTGCGTTTTGGGAAGAGGCACTTGGCAGTATAGTTGGACCATCTGACAGAGCTAGCAGCAGAAAGGAGAGTAGTGCTGCTGAAATGGTCAAACTTTACCTCTGTGAAGTTCCTTCTGCTCCTAATGTTGATCCTCTTAGCTACTGGGATGAAAAGAAGAGTGTGTGGCCTGCACTCTCATGGGTTGCGCAGCAGCTTCTATCATGTCCGCCAACCACTGTTCAAAGTGAGCGCGTGTTTTCTATGACTGGAAACATACTGAGTCCACAGCGCTCACGCATGGCACCTCATCTGATGGAGCAGATTGCCTTTCTTAAATTCAATCTGCCCAAATTGGGTTACCCAGCTCTTAGCTTGGAAAGTTAAATTTTTTCTCTCTAATGTTTAAGGTAGTTTCTCCCCCTGGTTGCACTTGCTGCGGTGTGGCAATGCCTGCTACCTCCGCTGGTGTAGCCAATTTACGCTAGGGCCTAGTGTCTGAGCTCTGTAAGTCCGCTCCCAAACGCCTAGGACTGACAGTCTTTGGATGCTTTGCCCTGGGGTGAAACAGGTGAGTGGGTCGTCAATTGCCCACTCATTCACCTTTTTCCGTTTCCAACGCTGCTGCTGGTGGTGGTGCCAGTATCTTTTGCCAGTTCGCTTCCTGGCTGAAATCATGCCTCAGATGTCCCTAATGGAAAGGGTAGTTTCTCCCCCCTGGTTGCACTTGCTGCGGTGTGGCAACGCCTGCTACCTCCGCCGGTGTAGCTAGCTTATGCTAGGGCCTTGTGTCTGAGTTCTGTAGGTCTGCTCCCAAACGCCAAGGACTGACAGTGCTTGGATGCTTTGCCCTGGGGTGAAACAGGTGAGCGGGTCGTCAATTGCCCACTCATTCGCCTTTCCCAATTCTGCTGCTGCTGGTGGTGGTGCCAGTGTCTCTCTTCAATGCCAGTTCGCTTCCTGGCTAGTGTCATGCCTCGAATGTCCCTGATGGTAAGGGTAGTTTCTCCCCCCTGGTTGCACTTGCTGCGGTGTGGCAACGCCTGCTACCTCCGCCGGTGTAGCCAGCTTACGCTAGGGCCTTGTGTCTGAGTTCTGTAGGTCTGCTCCCAAACGCCAAGGACTGACAGTGCTTGGATGCTTTGCCCTGGGGTGAAACAGGTGAGCGGGTCGTCAATTGCCCACTCATTCGCCTTTCCCAATTCTGCTGCTGCTGGTGGTGGTGCCAGTGTCTCTCTTCAATGCCAGTTCGCTTCCTGGCTAGTGTCATGCCTCGAATGTCCCTGATGGTAAGGGTAGTTTCTCCCCCCTGGTTGCACTTGTTGCGGTGTGGCAACGCCTGCTACCTCCGCCGGTGTAGCCAGCTTACGCTAGGGCCTTGTGTCTGAGTTCTGGAAGTCCGCTCCCAAACGCCAAGGACTGACAGTTTTTGGATGCTTTGCCCTGGGGTGAAACAGGTGAGCGGGTCGTCAATTGCCCACTCATTCGCCTTTTCCAATGCTGCTGCTGCTGCTGCTGGTGGTGGTGCCAGTGTCTCTTCTCTGCCAGTTCGCTTCCTGGCTAGTGTCATGCCTCAAATGTCCCTTATGGTAAGGGCAGTTTCTCCCCCCTGGTTGCACTTGCTGCGGTGTGGCAACGCCTGCTACCTCCGCCAATGTAGCCAGCTTACGCTAGGGCCTTGTGTCTGAGCTCTGGAAGTCCGCTCCCAAACGCCAAGGACTGACAGTGTTTGGATGCTTTGCTCTGGGGTGAAACAGGTGAGTGGGTCGCCAATTGCCCACTCATTCGCCTTTCCCAATTCTGCTGCTGCTGCTGCTGGTGGTGGTGCCAGTGTCTCTTCGATGCCAGTTCGCTTCCTGGCTAGTGTCATGAATCAAATGTCCCTAATGGTAAGGGCAGTTTCTCCCCCCTGGCTGCCTCTGTCTGCGGTGTGGCAACGCCTGCTACCTCCGCCGGAGTGGCCAGCTTACGCTAGGGCCTTGTGTCTGAGCTCTGGAAGTCTGCTGCCAAACGTCTAAGACTGACAGTGTTTGGGTGCTTTGCCCTGGGGTGAAACAGGTGAGTGGGTCGCCAATTGCCCACTCATTCGCCTTTCCCAATTCTGCTGCTGCTGCTGGTGGTGGTGCCAGTGTCTCTTCGATGCCAGTTCGCTTCCTGGCTAGTGTCATGAATCAAATGTCCCTAATGGTAAGGGCAGTTTCTCCCCCCTGGCTGCCTCTGTCTGCGGTGTGGCAACGCCTGCTACCTCCGCCGGAGTGGCCAGCTTACGCTAGGGCCTTGTGTCTGAGCTCTGGAAGTCTGCTGCCAAACGTCTAAGACTGACAGTGTTTGGGTGCTTTGCCCTGGGGTGAAACAGGTGAGTGGGTCGCCAATTGCCCACTCATTCGCCTTTTCAATGCTGCTGCTGGTGGTGGTGCCAGCATCTCTTCTCTGCCAGTTCGCTTCCTGGCTAGAGTCATGCCCAAAATGTCGCTAATGGTAAGGGCAGTTTCTCCCCCCTGGCTGCCTCTGTTTGCGGTGTGGCAACGCCTGCTACCTCCGCCGGAGTGGCCAGCTTACGCTAGGGCCTTGTGTCTGAGCTCTGGAAGTCTGCTGCCAAACGTCTAAGACTGACAGTGTTTGGGTGCTTTGCCCTGGGGTGAAACAGGTGAGCGGGTCGCCAATTGCCCACTCATTTGCCTTTCCCATTTCCTTTTCCATTTCATTATTTTCCTTCTGATACACAACCAACCAAACATAACACACACAATAACACATATAACACATATAACACACAGTGACATCACACATAACACACATACACACACACTTACAATGCACAAAACACAAGGACCTTTTCCTTGTTATTTGCCCTGGCCTTCACTCACTAATAGCATTACATTAACACTATAACTCACACTTCACCCTATAACATTTTTCCATCCACATACCTGCCAACAGACCCAACTTTTTCAGGGACAGTCCTGCTTTTTTCCAGTCCTGTCCCATCTAATTTAGCTAAACTAGGTATGCAAAATGCAAATACACATAGGTAGTTATAGCTCGGTAGGTAACGCTACTATAAACATTTAATAAATATAATCAAGTACTAAATAATAAATCTAACTTTAAAATACATTTAAATAAACCCCTATTTTTTTTTAAAAAAAAACATTAAAATTAAATTATTATTATTTAGACATAATCCATCTTTAACCAAACCAGTGCACTGCTACTAATCTTAAACATAACCGTACATTAACCCTAAGCTATTTTTTAGTTCTTGTCCAACATTTTTCCATCAGCATACCTGCCAACACACCCAAGATTTTGGTGGACAGTCCTGCTATTTTCCAGTCCTGTCCAATAAGTAAGTTGGGTTGTTGCAAAGTATGCCATTGTAAATAGGTAGCAAATGTTAGGCATGTAAAGTGGTCCAAAATCAATTTAAAAATGTAAAATATTCCCTATTCTTTTATTAAACATCTATGGACAGTACACCTCGGTATGTGTGTGCAACTCTATTGGTCGTTTCGGCAGGGGGCTCGCCTGCCATCAACGAATGAAGTGCATTCTGCAGTTCTGCAATTCACTCGTTGATGCCAGACCAGCCCCCTGCCGAAACGACCAATAGAGCTGCACACACGTACCTTCACGGCAGCTGCTGCTGCTGTGATGTGTTATTAACCCCGTATTAACCCCTGCTAGGCAACCAGGAGGAAAACGAAGATTAAACGAGCACGAAGAATGTCCGCGAATATTCGCCCGAAGAGAAGACAGGAACGGGCGAATATTCGCGGAATACGAAGATTTTTTTTTCCCCGAAGACGAGCACGAAGACGAACACGAAGAGCCCCCTGGTGCCCAAGTCTAAAAATTACACTTCTTTTTATTACATCAGATTAACCTTATAATTTATATTGGATAACTATGTTTCTGTAATTAAAAAATGATGTGTAATGTCTACTGTCTATTAAGGTGAAATACTGACACAAACGTAAAACCTGATCTTTTTTGAGAAGACAACCAAATCAAAATCAATAAAGGAAAGTTCTTAACAAATTGAGCACTGCATATATAAATGAATACTACCCAATAATTATGTGTTTGCATTTGTAGACCTATCATTTCTTATCCTACTTTCACTAGGTGGGCACCAGTTAAGAATCCTATTGTTAATGATTAATTTCAAGGAATTAATTATACCTGATAGGTATGTTTATTCATTTCTGGCTTACCTCATACTTCTAAAACTCATCAAATCTCAGCACAAATACCTAAATAGACAATGATATATTTTTCTCCTCCCTTTTTGGAGTAGATTTTCATGAGCAGTTACCTTTTCTGATATATTTTATTTCTTCCAAACTTCGTACTTATGTTTCCTGTATTATGGTGATGACATTGCTTTCTTGCTTTTCACAAAAAAGTGACAGCATTTCAAAGTGCCCCAAATGAGCAGTGCCAGATTATTCATTAGATACCCTATGTACCTGCCTAAAGGCCACTGGCTCTTGGGGCCACCAGCGCTATAATGGATAATGCCCCCTTTCCACTGCCACAACTAGTGCAGCAGCTATGAGGAAAATAGCCACATGTCTAATTAATTAAGGCCTTTTTTTGTCTCATTAATCTTTAACTTAGAGGAGGTATACACTCAAAGACATAAGGTAATGCCACTGTATATTGGTGTAATATGGCAATTATACATTAGGTATATTCTACATATTACATCAATATACAATACTTAGTGACTAATAGGAAATAGTTGGTTTCTCAAATCTTCTACACAGTAATATTGTCAATTAACCCATGGTTTGGCGCTCCATTTATTATAGTCTTTATTTTTTGTAAAAGTTCAGAATGTCTTTTTGATCTAAACAACAAATACCATTAACATATACTGTAAATGGAAACAGTTGTTTGAACCAGATTTATTTTGATCTTTCTTACATAAAGATTGGAAATTCAAGGTCAAGTATATTACAAGCATTTTAATAGAAGTATTACATGCATTGAGTAATAAATGACAAACCTACTGAAAAGATTTACTTGAACATTTTATTTGAATGCCTCTCTGATCTACTTTTGAAAGTTAATCTACCTTTTTCCTTGTACATTAGATTTAAACCTAGAGATTTATTTTCTGATTATGGAAGCAGAAAATCTTTGGTCTTTCGAGAGTTATTGTCCTTCACCTCAACCTCGCTGTCTTTTATCATTCACTCATTTACAGTATCTCTGAAGATTGCATTGCTAAACCATTTAAATACCCAATCTTCCTTGGCACAAAAGCCAGAGATATGTTTCAATATATATTGGTGAGGTACTAAATAATACTCTGTGCTGTTCATGTGTATCTGCTATTTTAAATGTGCAGGGGTAACATATATTTCATACTGTATTTCAGAACTCAACTCTCCAGCCATCCATCTACCCTATATTAGAGCATTTTACTATAATTGATGTGTACAACAAAATTGATAATTTATATATCTGCAAAAATGACAGTGTTCGGGATTATATTTTCTCTAAGGCAAACTATAGAAAGCTAGACAAGAGGAAACTATTTTTACTATGCTTAGATTTATGAGCACTTCTAGCACCCAATATAATTAGGAGGCTTCTATAAAACACAGCAGGAAGAAGTGAAGTCCAAAAAATTATTTTCGCTCTGTATGAATTGTAATGCAATCAACCTGCAGGGGGCGCTCCAGTGACTAGAGCTCGAGGAGGTCAGTATGATTAGTGGATTATGAGGCATCCAAACATGACCCTATGACAGCAATATTTTAATAATATTCCATCTATATGGAGTATATTACACACTTAAATGTAACATATGACGTAGATTACTATTTAAAAGAATGCCAAATCTTTACATTATTATTATTATCATTTATTGTTTTATGTAGTGGCACCATATTCTGCCTTGCAGTACAATGGGTAAACAGGACAAGACAAGTAGTATATAGCATAACAATTAGACTTATAGAAACAACAGGTGATGAGAGCGCTGCAGAAACAAATTTACATGTGGTATTTTACAGTCTACAAATGTTTTTAAGACATGATTGTCCTTATATTGTATACTTTGTTCTTACTTAGAAAATATAATTTCAGCACATATTCACAACTGGCTTCTTGATGGATAGCTCAAATTGTTTGTAAATTTTTCATTTTTTCGTGATGATAAAAGTAACAATTTTCCATCTCTGTGACCTATATTAGGTCAAATAATAGGGTTACACTGACATAGCTTCACAAAAACTATTAAAACTATTCTGTTGTGCACAAAGCTAATTTTTTATATCTATATTGTATATAATGTATAGATTATATATAAAATATTACATAATTACACAAAAATCTATTTTTTTTTGTTTTTACAGAACCATATTTGGCTAAAACCTGAAGAAATACTGGGTTTTAAAATATTTTATAAATCGTGTGATCATTATTAGACTTGTGCGCCAACTCTTCGTGTTCGTCTTCATGTTCATCTTCGCGGGGGAAAAAAATCTTCGTATTCCGCGAATATTCACCCGTTCCTGTCTTCTGTTCGAGCGAATATTCAGTTGCGTTCTTCGTGTTCGTTTTTTTTTCTTCTTCTTTTTTTCCGTTTTTTTTTAGAAGGGGTTAATATGAGGTTAACGCGGTACGGACTACACAGCAGCTTTGGCGCCAGGAGTTTAAATGTCTGTACGAGCAACTCTATTGGTCGCCTGCAGGGGCCTCCTCTGCCATCAACAATGAAGTAATTAGGACTGCGATATTGTAAGATGTGACAGGCTGCCTTTAGAAAATGTTAAAAAAGGAGCAGTTCAGTATCAAAGTTCTGGAAGTGAAAATGTTAATTCTGTTCTCATTCTTGCATTAAATCTCCCAGATGTTTATCAGGCTGAATTTTGAAGTCCTTTGGAGTCATTCCATTTCTTCTTACTAGTCCTAAATCCGTAACCTATAATAAGCATTGCCTTGGGCATACCCTCTCCGCCTTTTGCCAAAGTTCACTGGGAGGGCAGAATAATAAAGACATATTCGCTGAGAAAGAGAAACGTTGCAGATCACTTTTTTTGCAAATCTAGCTACATTATTCAAGTCTCTTTCTTGACTTCTGCAAAAGGGTGGAACCACAGGGACAGCCTCTCCACCAATCAGAGTAGAGTGTGCCTGGAGGCTCCACACTTTTGCAGAAGTTCACCGGGAGGCAATGTTCAGTTGTCTACAAAACTTTTTGGAGCAGCGGACAAAGATAGAAGAGAGAAGAAAGAAGTTAGAAGAACAAGAAGACAAAAGAGAAGAAGCAGATCAGTGGACAGAGGTAAAAAAAATATTATAATAGCAAATAATCTGTTGTATATTTTTTAATCTGCCTGCCATTAAGGATAATTTATAGTATGGCACCCATTTTGATGTACAGAAATTATACATATTGCCATGACATGATCATGGTAGCAATCGAAAGCTACACTGAGTGTTTCTCTAAATCAGGCTAGCTGTAAAAAATATTTTAAAGTTGCTGGCTTTTTTCTTTTTTTAATGCTGCGGATGACAAATGAAGTGTTCTATCTATTTTTGTCCCTACTGTGCTAAAATGAGCATATGTCTTTTACTACTATGTAGCTGCAGGGAATAGCATCCGCATACAATTGCAGTTTAGTCGAGCTCCAAGCTTCAAGCCATATTTTATGTCATGAAACAACAGTACTAGTGTGTTAGGTAATGTGCTTATGCTTGATATGAAATGACTTCAAGTCTTTCAATAACGATAGTTGCACCAATAAAAACCATAAAAGCAACTTATGGGACAGCAATTTTTGAGCTGACTCAGGTGTGTGTAAATATTATAAAATGGTTCCAGTATGATAATTGTAAATACCCATTGTGTTCTAAGCATTGTGATCTGAACTATGGAATTTTAAAAATGTATGGATGCTTTTTCAAAATTGTAAAAATGATTCTAAAGCTCGACAAGTCATAAAGCATGCAGGGAAAGAATTTAATACAATTAGATTTGAAAACTAATTAAACAGGCTTGCATTTCTAAAAGGCGTGATTAGATAAGATTGCACATAATTGTGAAATCCTTTAAGTACAATAGATTTGGGGGACTTTGTTGTGTCAATTAGGCATTTCAGTTGTTGATTTAAATTTAAATTATGCCACAATGTATCATTCCTATTGGTGATGCATATTTTATTTTGTATTTTAAATAGTATTTTGCTATATAAACAGAATTGTTATTATTCATTTTTTGCAGCTCGGGCATGGAATTATGTCTTGAATCAAAACTATTAATGCAAAAAGAAAAATCATTTGCAATGAGTCAAGGTTTAATTATAGGCTATTTCTACTACTGTACATCTGTGCACACAGGGTGATTAGCAGTAGAGCAAAAATACAGTTTCTGAATTTCCAAATATATAAAAGAACAGATGTAATTGGTATGTAGGGAGTAAATCTATCCAGGATGAATGTGAAATTATACACCAGAAAAAGGGGAAGAAACTGTGCGTCCTAATAACAGCAGTAAAAATTCTTACTTATTTTTTGTTAGGATTTTTACATAATCATTTTGAATAAATTATGTGTAAAAGGCAAAATGCCTGCATGTTAAGATCATATGTTTGATCAATAATTGAGCATTTCTAACAATTAATGCATTCTATCTGTATTTTCAGTGGACTTTAGGACAAAGATGGTATTACCACTAAAGCTAAACATTAATTGCACTCTCTAGTATGCTAAGCAAGTAAACCAGATCTGTCATTTAATTCTTTATTTTGAAGGTTTATTCATATACAAAAGAACAAATAAACTTTTAAGAAGCTGTTTCAGTTTATATGACTACTTTCAGTTTTTTGGGTCATTACATTACATTACATTTATATATCAGAGTCAGTAGGATAAATTTAAAATCACAAACAATAACAAATTGGTAGAAAAGTAGAAGAGTTCCTTGCTCTTGTAATATTACAGTATAGTTGGTTGAGGGGGAAGTGAAACAGTAGGAGAAAACTGTCTAGATGAGGATGAGTTGGTCGAGTCTGGATGAGATTGTCGAGATTGTTGGTTGTTCAAATGGCTTAGACAGGATGCTGCTTGAGAGTGTTATGATAAAAATCATAACACTCTCAATGGAGAAGGGGTACAGCACGGGTGAAATCCTGGATGTGGAAGTGGGAAGAGGTAATGATGATAGGAGAGAGACGAAGGTCATGAGAGCAACAAAGAGGGCAAATAGGAGGGTAAAGATATAAGGGCATGCAGAGTGCTTAAGGGCTCTGTAGGTCAGGAGTTTTTCGGGAGATGTTTTTCAGGTGACAATTAAGTGTTCCCAGCCAAAAAAAAATGCGATTCAGGAAAAATTTTACGTGATGCTTTATGTCTGCTGCACTAAACTTGAAAATCTAATTCTAGGTAACAGCCTTTGTATAAAAAGTTGCAAATGTGGACAGTTTTTAAATACATCTTTACCTGTCCCAAACCTTTTCCACCTCTTCCTTTCCTGCCAATGGAAAAACGTCAATACATTTCTACCTTCACCACCTCTAAAACCCTGATGGTTTCACAAATAATATGTAGAGGCAAAAATGACATTTAGAAATTAACACAGTTTTATATTACCACAATGTTTTTTTTTTTTATTATAATTTTGCAGCTCAGCTGCCGAGGATATATAATTGTTATATGCAAATAAAACCCACTACATTTCAGGCAGTAAAAGGGAGATGTGGGGACATGTTTAAAAGCGATGCTATCAAGGAAGCTTAGCACTTATAACCACCTTGCTATCTAATAAATCAGTACACTGGGATATAATGTGATATCCCTGTAGTGTGTTCCAATAGGTCGTTAGGTGGTCCTAAGGAACCTCTGATTTAGCAAAAGCACAGATCAAATTGTTTCTACTGCTCAGTGGGCCTGATTATTGATCTGATGATCACCCGAACTATCCCATGATTACCAGTGCAACCAAAATCGGGACAGTGGGCTAGGCAGCAGAAAAGTACTTATTCTAACTTTCCTACAAAAATCCTACACCCTGTCCTCTAATCCCAGCCAGCAGGAGCTCTAGCCCTATGTGACAAACTTTTCCTGTTCTCCCTTTATTAATGAAAATGTATAAGTTAGTAAATTCCATGAAACCAAGAAAAAAAGAAATAATATATGCATAGGTATGCATAGGTATGCATATACTATTATAACATCTCAAATCACAAGCTATAGTGACTGTAACAGCTTTAGAACCAAATGGGTACAACTCACAACTTGTGATAAGCTATTTAAATACATACATTTGCAATCAAGGTGGACACAGGCATCACATTAACATTACAGCTGAAAGAAAGAATTGCTATGAATGTGTAATCATACTGAAAAAAAACAGCGGATGAAAAGGCAGTTCCAAAATATGCTTGCAAGTACAAATCAAAGGGAGACATTTCTGATTACTTGATACACCCTAACCAAAAAAAAGATATGACACAGCAGAATACCATATAACGTATAATTTGTCCATATACAGTATCTCACAAAAGTGAATACACCCCTCACATTTATGTAAATAATTTATTACATCTTTTCATGTGACAATACTGAAGAAATGGCACTCTGCTACAATGTAAAGTAGTGAGTGTACAGCCTGTAACAGTGCAAATTTGCTGTTCCTTTAAAAAAAATTTAACACACAGCCATTAATGCCTAAACCTTGGCAACAAAAGTGAGTACACCCCTAAGTGGAAATGTCCAAAGTGGGCCCAATTAGCCATTTCCCCTCCCCGGTGTCATGTGACTCGTTAGTGTTACAAGGTCTCAGGTGTGAATGGGGAGCGGGTGTGTTAAATTTGGTGTTTATTGGAGGTCAATACTGACTTCTACACATTGAGGGCCTATTCTACTATAGGGTCTATTATATCTACTTTTTGACAAAGAAAAACACACAAAAGAAGACAAAAGTAGCTGAACTAAAATACAAGACTATCCCTTAGGTATCCCTTAGGTATCCCTTAGGTATTGGAGTCTCCACAGCTGCCAATGAAACTGGAACAGTGATTATGAGACAGTGGCAAAGACTGAGTCATTGTCAGCGTCGACACCACAGCCCTCTCAAGGTAACACTAATTGGTGGTTTGTTCAGAATCATTTGTGTGGAGTCCCATTCTATGTATTGGAAGGTAAGTATAATCTTTCTCTCATGATCATGGTTTTGGACATCAGTGTAAAATGACCATCAACTATGACCAGGATAGCCAATTTTGATGATAGATTTTTAATTGGCAAATTCATAGATATCTTTAATTTGTATGCGTCCTGTCTCTACTACATTTACACCTGGGGTCTATGTGAAGCTCAACAGGCAGCTAAACACCCTCCTACAAGTCAATAAATGAGACTAGGTTGAAGTCTGTATCTTTATTAACCAGCCGTAGGGATGGGGTAAAACTAAGGGAAAAACAGAATAATGCAAACTGTAAGAATACAGAATACATAAAAACAATACACCATTACAATAATACAGTTGACAAAGCATGTTACCAAGTGTGATAGGACATATGTAAAAAAGCCAGATTACAAACTATCTAAAAGGCAGCTGACTATTAATACAGAAATATAACAAATATAACATAAATAAAGTGTCTCTAAAGCTACTGAAAGCAGTGAGGTGACTGAGGAAATGATAAATCTTATCTCTTACCGATGATGCTTCCACAAGAGGAGAGATTGAGACCAGGTGCTCATCACCCCTCCACCACCGTGCTTGGCAGTTGGTATGAGTTGTTTGTGATGATACGCTGTGTTTGGTTTTCACCAAACATGACGCTGTGCATTATGGCCAAACATCTCCACTTATATGCTGTGTTTGGTTTTTGCCAAACATGACGCTGTGCATTATGGCCAAACATCTCCACTTTGGTCTCGTCTGTTCAAGGGACATTTTTTCCAGAAGGCTTGTGGTTTGTTCAGATGTAAACCTAAGCCATGCTGCCAATTGTTTGGAAATTGCCTCATAACCTTTTCTAGATTGATGGGCAGTGACAATTGCTTCTCTAAGATAATTGCTAATGTCCTTCCTACTTGGCATTGTGTAAATAAACACCTGAATGATCCAGACCAGCAAACAGCTAAAACATTGGCTTTTATAAAGTTGGTCACACTTGCTGATGATCAATTAATGGAGGACATTTGTGTAGCAGCACCTATCTGCTACTTAGCATCTTAGTTCCTATGGAAGCATGGCTTCTTCAGTTTTGGCTCTATTTTTGTTGAATAAACCATGAAACAAAAGGGTGATTTTTGCTGTTCAAACGGAATACCGAATAAACTAATATGGCGACAAGTAAATGTACACGAAGATGAAGAAGCACAGCACAAAGAATCTTCAAATTCGTCTTTGTTAATACCTCCTAGCTAATCTCCCTGGTCTATTCCCCCCATGCAAGTCACTGCCTCTAGCCTACCTTGTCTATGTAGCATCGCAGGGGTTAACAAGAACGGGAATCCGTAGGATCGGGCCAAGAGTTAAAGGTTCGTAAGAAGGACTCTATTAGTCGCCAGCAGGGGCCTCCTCTGACATCAACCAATAAATTAGTATGGAGTTTTAACTCCTGGAGCCTTCCCAGGTCAAGTTTCAGCGCCAGGAGTTAAAGGTCTATATGAGCAAGTCTATTGGTCACCTTAAACTTCTGGAGCCTCCCCAGGCCAAGTTTTGGCGTCCGGAGTTAAAGGTCCGTGTGTGCAACTCATGCAACTCACTATTGGTTGCCGGCAGGAAGCTCCTCTGGTATCAACCAATGAAGGGCATCTGTCCTTTATAGATTGATGCCAGAGGAGGCCCCTGCTTGCAACCAATACAGTCGCACACACGGACCTTTAACTTCTGGAACCTCCCCAGGCCAAGTTTCGGCGTCAGGGGTTAAAGGTCTGTATAAGTGATTCTATTAGTTGCCGGCACTGAGCTCCTCTGGGATCAACCAATGAGGGGAAGCTGCTCTTCACCACTCAACCCTATATGGATACGCTACTGTTCTAGGGGGTCCTTGGTGAATCACATTGCTGGCAACTGCCCAGCATGCCCATGGGTTAAGATGACACTGCAAGTTTGATGTGGAGGAACTCCAGTGGCTTGCACAGAGCCCTGACCTTAACCCCATTAAACAGCTTTGGGGTGAATGAATTAATTGATTGCAAGCCAGGCTTTCTCATCCAACATCAGTTCCTGACACCACAAATGCTAATTTAACTGAATGAGCACACAACATTTTATGGAAAGCCTTCCCAGTAGAGGGACGGCTCTAATAGCTGTCCAACAAGCTCATATAGATGTGATGGTCACATTTTTGCTTCTACCTGCAACATTAATATAAATAATCAACAAAGAGAAATTCACTGGCTCTTCATACACACATCCAAAAATAGGCTATCTCTGCTTAATTTATTTGTGTGCCTTGTCTTCTGTTAAGATGTTGAAATGTGCAAACCACTGATAATTATATGGTAGAACATTTTTTCCAGAAACTATAAAGCATATGTCCATAGCACTAATTAAGACAATCCACTGAATAATAATTCCATCTAAAATTTCAAATCTTAAACAAGACATCTGCAAAATGACATTGCTTTCAAATTCATATAATTCATCTGAAGATTCTTTCAATTGATATTGTAGGGAGCCTCAAGGCCACCAGCATCAGAGCTAATCATTAGTTTTCTATCACATAATGTCCAGTATAAGAAAAACCAATTGGATATATCGTGGTTCTTAGAATTCATGCTGAGCATATTAAAACAATCCTTAGGGAACCTCCTCACATTAAATCTTGAACCCTGAAGGAAAGACAATTATAATATTTAAATTAAATAGACTATGTTAAGTATCTAAAGGTAGGAAAGGACTTTCACCACTTTATCATCTAGTTCCCTCCTGGGAATTTAGGGCATGATGGGTAGAAGAGCTGAATCATTAATTGGTAGCATTTAAAATGTAACCGCATTTATAATTTTGTCCCTGACTAACCAATAAACAAATAAAATGCATAAATTAAAATGTATTTGAATACAGAGATTACTTATTTTATTTCACAAAATGTTCTAATAGTTCAGTGTTGGCAGACTTTCCCAATGAAAAACACATTTAACTAAATACTATGTTTTCAATAACCAAACAATCGTTTACGTTGCAGACTGTTACATTGGTTAGTAACTCAAACTTTTGCTTTGTTGTTGTTTATGGGTACCGATAATGCCAAAAATAACATTAAGGTTCAAATACTTGTGCTTGTAGCCAGACTATAACGTTTTTGAAAAAGCCCTTGTGCTATTGGTACAGGGCAGCATGTGGTTGTGGGAATAAATAGGTCAGGGAAGTGTCAGTACATTACATTAATGTAAAGATCAAAAGGTAACAGATAAAAATATATATAGTAATAAGATATCTACTTATAAGAAATGTCTTGTTTGTGCTTGCGCTATCCAGGCTTTTTGCCTGGTTAAGGAGGTGGCAGGTCTGTTCACTACTATTTTGATGATTTTCTGCGGTGCTCTTGGCCTTGGTTCAGCAGCAGGCCCTGTAGTTTGGCATTCCTTTGTCAACTGAAAAAAAACAAGGGCCCATGCACTCTGTTGAGTTTTTTGGGCATAAAAATTGATGCATGGAAATGGCCCCAAGTGCGGACAGAGTGGGAATACAGTGTTCCCGGTTGGATGTGGTAGCTTGGAGAACAGGAGCAGAGCAGCTTTTGAGGAGAATACCGGGGTAAATTTCTAAGATAGACCAAGACTCCTTTGAGGAAGGTAAGACGGAAGTATTACGGTGGTTCATAGGTTATCTTTTCAATTCCGATCCATCGAGTTCCCGCCGGGACCATCGGATGGTGGCCCTAGCCTTTTAGTTTAAGTGCAAAATAAAAGGTTTTAAGGCATTGATGGTTCACGGTGGCTTGCCGTTTGAAGATTTCTGGGATCAGGGATGTGGTGATGGTCAAGACTAGAAGATCTACGATGAATCAGGCTGGTAGGGGTCCTGCAGAGACTGGTGTGCCTACTTAGTACAGCTCAGGTGTTTCTGAAAGTCAAGCCACATTTGGGGGGATCTTTTTTGGTTCACAGGGATGGTTCTCCCGAGTCCAAATACTACATGTAGTTTCCAGCAATATCCTGGTGCTGTCTGAGGGCGGTTTCCTAGGTTGGTACTTATTTTTTGGGGGGATTGGTGTGGTCACTGAGGCAGCCAGGTGAGGGCTGTGGCAGGATGTCATTATGTGCATTGGAAGGTGAGTTATACATTAGGCCTCATCATTTGTTGGGCTCAGATGTATTGCTCAACTGTTTTGTTTTGTTATGGATTCAGGCAAGATACTTGTCTGGATCTTGGGGCACTTCTTTGTGGATTGGGCAGTGAGACAGACGGCTGTTCATCCCACCGGCTGGCAGCTCGGTTTTGATCTGGATCGAGTACTGTTGGCTACGTTTTAGAGGTATGAGGTGAGATAGGGTGGCTAGGGAGCATCTCGCCATGCTTGGTCCACGTAGTGCCCCAGGTTCTGCTTCTTCATGGGGGGGGTTTGGGTCCCGATTTTGGCTCTTATTGGCAAAAATTAATGTGGATTTCCAAAACTTTTAGGCCACAATTCTAAGGCATTTGCACCACCTGGCTGTGGTGGCTGGTTATGCTGGCATGGTGCAAGGGTTAACTGCCCATAAAGGTAATTTGACTTGTGGTGCACAAGCCATGTGATTCTGGTTGGTTGTCATGGGCTACTGGGCATGGGACGCTATGGTGGTTATGAAGGTTAAAGCAATGCTTTGGCTCGATTGCCAACTCATTTGCTTATGTTAATAAATTATTTTAATTTGCATTTATATATATATATTTCATTTGTGTGGTATCGTTATTTTCAAAGTTTGGGGGATGAGAGGGTGTCGGCATGGGCTTTACCTCGGGTACACAAGCTATCTACTTAAACTTAGAATATTCAGCTATTTAAATGGTTTGCATAGATAAAGGGTTCCATCCTTCTAATGAAAAATGTGTTCAGTGCAGCATAAAAATAACTAATTACAGTTTTGCTCTAGTAGAATACATCTAGAAAAGGTAAGAAAGATTTTTCATTACTCACATGTCCTTTTTTATCTACTGGCTTTTCATCAAATAATAAAAAGCCTAAAAAATAAGGAGAAAAAAAACATATAAGTTAATGGAAAGATATAAATAGTTTGGTAGAATTAGGTTGATGCTCATGCCAAGGAAATTATGTCTTCTTTAATTTTGTACCTAAGCTGTCCACCATCCATTGCTACACTGAGCCAATTTTTTTCTTTTGGTATATTTCAGATGAAAATGGGTTACGTTAAAGTATAGTGGAAAGTGGCCAAGCATAAGTGTTCATCTACAATCACAAAAGTATCATAACAAAAATATAACCCTTGTAATGATCACAAAAGCCCCGATTCTACAAAGCAAAGTTACTCCAATTTCAAGAACTTAAGTCATCATTCTGTTTTTTTAAATAATGTCCAGTGATCATGGCATGTATAGTGTACTCATGTGTGTTCAGTGACATATATATATCAGCATGCCAATTTACTAAACTGTAATTGCATTCATTTTATTCCTTTAATTTTACCAATGTTCTTTTGCTCCTCTAGGAGGAGATATATTGGTTCAATAAGACTGAAATAATAACATAGTAACATAGTAACATAGTAACATAGTTCATAAGGTTGAAAAAAGACCAAAGTCCATCAAGTTCAACCTATATACATATTGTGTCCCTACTGTGTTGATCCAGAGGAAGGCAAAAAAAACCCTTATGAAGCAGATGCCAATTGCCCCATACCAGGGGGAAAATTCCTTCCCAACTCCAAATATGGCAATCAGAATAAATCCCTGGATCAACGTTCTGTCCCTATTAATCTAATATCCATAACTTGTAATATTATTGCTTTCAAGAAACACGTCCAGGCTCCTTTTGAACTCTTTTATTGAGTTTACCATAACCACTTCCTCTGGCAGAGAGTTCCATAATCTCACCGCTCTTACTGTAAAGAACCCCCGTCTGTGCTGGTGTAGAAACCTTCTTTCCTCCAACCGTAGAGGATGTCCCCTTGTTATAGATACAGTCCTGGGTATAAATAGGTCCTGGGAGTGATCTCTGTACTGTCCCCTTATATATTTATACATAGTTATTAAATCCCCCCTAAGCCGTCTTTTTTCCAAACTAAATAACCCTAATTCTGATAATCTTTCTGGGTACTGTAGTCCTCCCATTCCCCTTATTACTCTGGTTGCCCGTCTTTGAACCCTCTCCAGCTCCACTATATCTTTCTTGTACACTGGTGCCCAGTACTGTACACAGTATTCCATGTGTGGTCTGACTAGTGACTTGTACAGTGGTAGAATTATTTCCTTGTCGTGGGCATCTATGCCCCTTTTGATGCACCCCATGATTTTATTTGCCTTAGCAGCAGCTGCCTGACACTGGTCGCTACAGGTAAATTTACTGTTAACTAAAACTCCTAAGTCCTTTTCCATGTCAGTCGTCCCCAGTGTTTTCCCATTTAATACATATTCCCAGCCTGGATTTTTCTTCCCCATGTGCATAACCTTACATTTATCTGTGTTGAACCTCATCTGCCACATCCCAGCTCAAGCCTCCAACCTATGCAGATCCATTTGTAATCGTGCACTGTCCTCTATTGTGTTAACCACGTTACAGAGCTTAGTATCGTCTGCAAAGATTGATACTTTACTATACAATCCCTCTACAAGGTCATTAATAAATATATTAAAAAGAATAGGACCCAAAACTGACCCCTGTGGTACCCCACTAGCAACAGTAACCCACTCAGAGTATGTACCATTAATAACCACCCTCTGTTTCCTATCCCTGAGCCAGTTACTTACCCACATACACACATTCTCCCCCAGCCCAAGCATTCTCATTTTATGTACCAGCCTTTTATGTGGCACCGTATCAAATGCTTTGGAAAAATCAAGATATACGACATCCAGCGATTCACCCCGATCCAGTCTTGAGCTCACCTCCTCACATTATACATAATTTGGATTTGCTGAATGAAGACTTATTAAGAATAAAAAACACTGGGCCAATTTTAACCATATCAATACGATAAATCAATATGGTTTGGTGAGGATATGATTATTTTAAGTTAATTTCATTACTTTCTATTAAGAAACATATTGCAACATACACCATTTTAATACATTTTTCTCAGTTACGTTTACTTGCTTGACTTCTTATGTATATAGCCTGAAATGTGATGATACCACAACAAAGGAACTACAGACCAATGAACACGTGGATAAGGACATTATCCACAGCTTTAGTAAACATTTGTAACACATAAGCCAGTATATAAATCCTGGCAATTTGTTGGCTGCAGGGCTTTAAACCACATGAAGAGATTGTCTCATATATTTACAATAGCTCCCATCCTGCCACTTCAACATAAACTTAAACTTGAGTAAAGTTGGGGTTGTGCCCCCACATCTGCCTGCAATCTCAAGTTGAATATGTCCAGGCCAATAGACAAATCCTTCCTCATTTAGTCCAAATTATCCCCTCCCCTGTGTTGGAAAACACCACCACATAATTTGGACACAAAAAGCAAACTAGTCGTATTAACTCTTGGGCTACTTGATTGTGCGTAAATGGGTTAATTTATGATCAAACTAAGGCCACCTGCTTGACCGATACCAAGCACACTTTTGCCTGATTGCAGTAAGTAAGGTCCAGAAATATTTGGACACTGATACAATTTTCATTTTGATTTGAAATGAAACAAAAGAGATGCAATTAAAGTGCAGACTTCCAGCTTTAATTCAAGGGGCTGAACAAAAATATTGTATGTAATGTTTAGGAATTGCAACCATTTTCATATACAGTCCCCTTACTTCAGGGGTTCAAATGTAATCGGACAAATCAACACAATTATAACTAAAATGTTAATTTTAATACTTTATCACAGACAATGACTGTTTGACGTCTTAAACGTATGGACATCACCAAAAGCTGGGTTTCCTCTTTTGTGATGTTTTGCCTGGCCTTGATGCTCGATCAAGTTGAGATCAAATGATTGACAGTCATTGTAGAATATTCCACTTCTTTGCCTTAAAAACTCATGGGTTGCTTTCACAGTATGTTTTGGGTCATTATCCATCTGTAAAGTGAAGCACCGTCCAATCAACTGCACTGAATTAGGCGGAATCTGAGCAGACAATATATCCCTATACACTTAATCTGGTCTTCTGTCTTCTTTCACATCATCAATAAACACTAGTGACCCAGTGCCATTGGAAGCTATGCATGCCTATGTCATCACACTGCCTCCACCTTGTTTTACATATGATGTGGTATGCTTTGAATCATGAGCCATTCCAAGCCTTCTCCATACTTTTTTCTTTCCATCATTCTGGTACAGGTTGATTTTAGGTTCATCTGTCCAAAGAATTCTGTTCCAGAACTGGGCTGGCTTGTTTATCTGTTTTTTTGGCATCTAATCTAGTCTAATCTGGCCTTTATATTCTTCAGGTTTATGAATGGTTTGCACCTTGTAGTGAACTTTCGGTATTTGCTCTTGGCAAGTCTTCTTTTTATGTTAGATTTGGAAAATGATATGCCTACCTCCTGGAGAGTATTCTTTACTTGGATGTTGTGAAGGGGTTTTTCTTTACCATAAAATGGTCCTATGATCATCCACCACTGTTGCTTTCCATGGATATCCAAGGCTTTTTTGTGTTGCAGAGCTCACCATTTCTCAGAATGTACCTAATGGTTGATTTGGCCACTCCTAATGTTCCTGCTATCTCTTTTTTCTTTTTTGCAGCCTATGGATGGCCTGTTTCACTTGCATTTAGAGCTCATTTGACCACATTTTGTGGGTTCACAGGAACAGCAATTGCCACACCTTAAATCATCTCCAGACATTTGACCTGCCTATCTGATGAAGGACTAATAAAGGAATAGCCCACATCTGTACATAAAATAGCTTTTGAGTCAATTGTGTAATTACTTTTAGTCCCCGGAGAAAGAGGGGGGCTACATATTAAAGAGCTATAATTGCTACTTTTCAGTGTCTTTTTCTCCAATCAGAAATAACAAAACTTGTGTCAGTGTCCAAATATTTTCAGACCTTACTGTATCAAACCAATGCGAACAACCACTGTGTTGCAAAGTTCTATAGTTACCCAAATGGTTTCTAGGTTCTGCTTATTACTTTGTATATTTACCTTTAAGCTATTTTTTTTACATAAAGGGTAACCCCATCTCTTTCTGCCATCTCTATCCCAGTCATTTTGCTCATTGTACCAGGTCTAAGTAACCAGCACTAAAGCCACATTTTTACTTGTTATCAATGCAATTTGCACAGAGATCATATTCCCTAAACCACAGGCATTTGTACACATCATCACACTTTCTCTTTAGTCATTAGTACCACAATGAACTATGATCGCTGGATCATCAACAGCACCTCCCAGCAATCTGTCCACTCGGCCGAAAACATGCTGGGCACCCCGGAGATAGCATACAGATTACCCTATCTAATATCTTAATAACTGAATCCCATATAACCACAACAGGTCTAGCCTTCCTAGCCTTTTCTTCCTCATCTGCATTAGAGAGGCCACTTAGCTGGGTGCTAGGTAAATCAGTCTGCTCTAGTAATGCCAGATATGAACTGATGATTATTGCATCTTTGTGGCAAACCTGTTTTTCAATATGTTACTGTCTTAAAATGTATTGGTATTGAAAATGCCATTTGAGGTATAATATCAATAAAATATTGTATTCCATTTTAGCCAATATTGGGACTAAACGTCAAAAGAATAATACTGACTATAGCTTACCCCAAACAGACTCAGTTAGTACCTTCTGTAAGATAAAAATTTTAATGTAATGTGTCAAAAGGTTTTCATCGCTTGAGTTTGAGAAGATGTATCCAGTTACGCTTGATGCACTGGTTACAATTATTTGTCAGATCTGTTTGTGTTGGGAAGTATTTTCTTTGTTGTCAGAGTGCCTTAGTGTAGATTAGTATTCATTTAATGAGGCATTTTATAAACAATAGAACAAATTAGTTTTTACTGTAGTTTTTCATCACGTCAAACAATTTGCAATAGAAATATCCTATTATTTCCAAAGGAATAGATTCTTTGCATAATTGGTCTAATGTGTTCAAGCTTAGAGGAAGCAAAATTATAATTGTTTAATGTATTTGATACTCAAACAAGAATTTTCAATAGACCAGCCTCATTTCTGGCAATGTTTGATTAGACTCTGATCAGAAGATCTATATGACTGTAAGATACTTTATGTGATAGTGGGATTCAGTCAGTGGTGTAGGAATTAATGAGACCTTGGCAGAACTCTCATCATTCGCCTTATGTTGAGCCCTTGGCCTTCGAGTGAGAATAGTGCAGGATCTTGTTATAAAATCAAATATAGGAATCTAAATGCAAAGCCAAACGAGAACAGTACAATAGATAAATCCAAAGTGAAAAAAAACCCCAGAAATCAGTATGTACAATAATGATTACAAAGGGATACTGGAATATCTGCATGGACTTTCCAAGAATGTTTATTTGGAAGGTATATCTAGGTATTTTTACATGCAAATTCTAAGATAAAGTGCAAAATTAACTGTATAGGTTTCAGAATTGCATGAGTGTATGATGAAGATAGGATGAAGTAACTTTAGAAAATATAACTGTAGGTACTAAATGAGTAGTGTGGTATGAACTCAGTAGAGACCTAAAGTAAACCCCTACTAATGCCATCCATCGAGTCCTTAGAAATAGAATTGTCTATAGACGATATGAACTTTCACTACAAGAATGTATCTGTGCCTCTTGTGCTTTACTGTCTAGATTTTCAAGGTCATAGTTGATTTGTTTATGTGTTATTTGTACATATATTGTGTGTGTATAATGATCTTAATAACAAAATCAACTCTCTCTGATTAATCTCAAGGTCATGTCAGACCACTGAAATACAAGGTTAACAGATTAATGTAAAGCATCTTTATAATGGTAATCACAAAAAAATAAATTGCATTCCCCTTTAGGCAGCATCTTTGCCATTACTCGGTCATGCTTTAGACTGAGATCCTTGGGAAGAATTCATCAGTATTTTGCTTAAGAGATGTCAATGTTAAAAAAAGAAAATTCAGCTCATGTATGCACCTGTTGAGCTAGGAGGATTTATAAATTGTACTAGGGAAAAAAAGTACAATGAGATGAAAATATGGTTTATTGCAAAAAAAACAAACATGAAAATGTATATACAGAATGTTACTTAGGATCATCTGAGATGACCATCTTGATTAATCTCTGCAATATGTAAAGATCAAATAAATAATGCATGGAAACCCTAAATTGCAGACATAGATAGCAGATTGCATACCCCGAAGGCCAGCCATGGCACCCAGATTGCACACATGTCTGTGCCATCTTTGTCCCCAACAGCTTTTCAGTTCCTCCAAACAGCCTACCTGTGTCATCATTTACCCGACTAGGCTGCCTGTACCATATTTGCCCCAAACCGCCTGCCTGTACCATCTTTGCCCTAAACAGGTTGCTCGTGCCCTCTGTGCCCCAAATAGCCTGTCTGTACCATCTTATACATGCTAACACACAAACACTTACACATTCATACATACATACTCATTCACACACTCGTTCATACTCCCTTCCACAACGCCTATGTCACCTGTAGAATTCTCTCCGGTGCTCTCACCCCTTACCTCATATGCAGCTTTCTCTCTGGTGCTCTCTCTCGCACACTGTGTGAGCAACTCCTTTTTTACTGCCCCGGGGAAGCAGGAACAAAGCAGTCTCGACAAAGCAGTCAAAGCCTTATGTCTCGTAACATAAGGTAACATAATGTGACTCCACTGCATTCCTGCTTCCATAAGCAGTAAAAGACAGGATGCAGGGATCTCCCAGGCCCCCTAGAGTGGAAGTTGCGATCCCTGCTGTGGCTGTTTTGTTGTCTCAAGGGACAGCTGCTATGGGCCCCCAGGAATAACTGGCCCAGGGCAGAAGCTTCTTTTGTCCTGCATTAAAGACAGTCCTGGGTACACTACAGTGCAAATGGTCACTGACTATATGATTGTGTAGTGAGGGCTTCATGGGCCCCATATATGGCATAATGGAGATTTTTTTGAATTCCATCTCAATGACATCATAATGCCTCATGCAGGATGAGTTCAGCTGTTCTTAGAGCAGAACCTCATTGGAGTTTGTCTCTAATATTATTTATTATGTATTGTTTTATATAGCGCCATCAAATTCCGTAGCGCTGTACAATGGGAAGACAGGGCATAACAAGTAGTATGTAACATAACAAGTTGACTTACAGAGACAACAGGTGAGGAGGGCCCTGCTCAAACGAGTTTACAATCTAGAGGGATTTAGGGTGTATTACACAATAGGTAAAAGTGCCATTGTAAGGGATGGACCAGCCACACTAGTGTAAGTATTGCATTAGAGGGACTAGGAGAGGTGAGCTAAGGGAATATGCGGGAGGGTTAATGTGCAATATTATAAGCGTCCTTAAAGAAGTGGGTCTTGAGGGATTTTTTTAAGGACCGAAGGCAGGAGGATAGACGGATAGACCGGGGGAGGGCATTTTTAGAAGATAGGGGCAGCGCTGGAGAAATCTGGTAAACGTGCATGTGAGCTAGAAATCAGTGGAGAGACTGGTTAGGAGTGTATTTAGAGATGAGTGAGGAGATGTAGGGAGGGGAACCACTGTGAAAGGCTTTGAAAGTAAGAGTGAGGATTTTGAAATGAATCCTGAAGTGCACAGGCAGCCAGTGAAGAGACTGACAGAGGGGAGAGACGTTAGTAAAGCGATGTGAGAGGAGGATAAGTCTGGCAGTAGCATTCATGGTGGATTGTAGAGAGGTGAGATGGTTGAGAGGGAGACCAGCTCAGACAGAGTTACAGTAATCAAGATGGGAGATAATCAGGGCATTGACAAGAGCCTTAGTGGCATGCTGTGTTAGGAAGGGATAGTAGGGATCGGTCGAGACAGGGAATTGAAAGTATTAAAGAGTCTTTAAGGGTTGTGAGACAATGAGGAGATGAGGGAGGTGAAGTAGGTTTCTTTAGCAAGGTTGAGAGCAGAGTAGTAGGAACGTATCATTAATTAATAGTGCAGAAAGTCAGATATAGAATGAGACGTTCGCCAACTACGTTCAGCAGTGCGGGAACATCGTTGTAGGTGTTGGGTTACAGTTGTGTCCCAGGGTTTGAAGCTTAAACGTCATGAGGCGTGAGTAGTAACTGGTGCTACATGATCAAGAGCAGATGTGAGAGTGGAGATATAGACAGAGGTGTTAGGGCACATAATGTTTGATATAGGAGAGAGGAGAGGGAGTAACTTGATTGAGAAGTTCTGAAGGTTAATAGAGCTGAGGTCTCTGGTTAGGCGGAGTTGGGGTGCAAGGGAGTGAGTAGGAGGCAAGGTTAGAGAGCAGGAAAGGAAGTGGTGGTCAGAGAGGGGAAAGGTTAATTAGAAAGGTTAGTGAGAGAGCACATGCTAGAAAAAATAAGGTCTAGGGTGTGACCATCATCATGAGTAGGGGAGTGAATATGTTGTGTGAGACCAAAAGAGGAGGTAATAGAAATACATTACCTGAAATGTTGACTGGGAGAGGATGGGGGAGAGACCACCAAAGGAGGGCCAGGGTTTGGGAAAATATCCCAGCTGCTAAAAGAAGAAGAAAAGAGAGTGTGAGAGGAGGTGGGAAAAGCACTTGTGTGAGTGGAGAGATTGTTGGGAGTGAGGGGAGGTGGGGGAAAGGGAGGGGGTAAATTTGAAAAGTGCTTGGGATGAGAGCAGGGGAGAAAAAAATAATGATAATGATTTTACTAACAATAGATGAAAGAGGAAGGAGGAACAAGATGATTGTGAACATAGTATATGGAGTACAATGGTGATGGGAATGGAATGGAGGTGGGGAAACACAATAAGCAGTAGGTAGTACTTGATAGTTCAGACACTTCAGTGGAATAGTGATTGCAGGGAATATCCCGGGTCTTCTTTGTCCTTGGTCAACTCCCAGATAGTGGCACTTAGTAAAAATTGGCATTTGGGTGGAAAATGGCACACAGATGGAATGTGGCTTGTGCCTCTAAGAGGCGTGTGCCTACAATGTCACTACTGATATAGGGAGGGCTGCTTGTTAGGTATTTACCAATTTAATAATTACCCCGCAGTAAAATCACAGACACATGGGGAAGAGGGGGTTATATTTAACAGGGTACTAATAATTCAATATAGACAAATCAAAGGACAAACAAAGGGATGATACAGATGCAAAAAAGTTGAATACCTGAACAAATAATTAATTAAACAGAGAAGTCAGCAACAAATTTAGAGAGTTTCATATTCCCTCTAGTAACCTACATACTCATGGTTTGATGAATTCCCAAGATGCCTAGGAGCACCTGACCTTTTCATCTGAAAACGAATATTTCCTCCTTTCTTTTGTTGTTTCTTAACACAATGTACATTAAAGCTCTATATAGTATTGAACCCCTTTACAATTGTTCACCTAAACCTGGGGCTTTTTGCCCTTTTTATTAAATGCTTTTTCAACCATGATTTTTTATTTTTATTGTACTCCTTATTTATTGTTTTTTCAAATATAGATATATATATATATATTTTAATTATTATTATTATTACTTATTTATTATTACTTACTTTATTGTTTGCTATATAATTAAGACATCAAATTCCTTGAAAAAGAATATTTGAATACTGATCTTCTGTTCAGTAAAATATTACATTTTTTTTTTTATCATAGAGTTCTAACAGAAAACGGTGCAATTTGTATTTCTTAGTCTATTGTTGCATTTGGTCATCATTGGTTTCTGATGAACATCTTTAGGTGATCTGAAACTATTTTTCTCCTTCTTTAAAGAGTAGTGAGTTGTTGTGTAAATATGAATTAGTGGCAATTCCCTTTATAATATAGGTAATATGTATTATGGCTGTTCTAAGCTGTATCTAATGGGAATACTCAAATGAAGGAACTGCAAGGTCCTCTTGTAAGAGCCTCATGACTTTGTTCTCAGAACTAATTGGTTGGTTTTGTCCTGTATCTAAAAATGAAACCTACAAGGATTGCTCCTGTAGTAAAAAAACAAAAACGTTTATTCACGATTACTATGTATGGTTTAGTCAGTTTGGAGACCATAGTTTAACTACAAAATTGGCAGAGCTAGACTGACTGGAATTATTTTGGTATCATTTTAGAGACACAATTATTTCATATGCATTAATTCTTGCTAGCGAAAAACTCACTATAATTAAAACAATGGATGATTTATGAACGCAGAATAATTTACTTAAAGTGAAAATATTCTTCACTAATCATGTTTACTGAAAAAAAATTGCAAAAATGGTACTGAAAATCTCTAGATAATACATTGACAAAATAAGTGAAAGTAAATTTTGTAATTGACCTTAACTTACTTCAAGTAAATATGTTATGATTTATAATAATTTAAAATGATGTTTTTAATTATATAATTTGCCTATTTTATGTCACAAGCATTGTCCTTGAGTAGAAACAAATTACCATGTGTGGTGCAATTTAATTGATAAGTGAGTTATGATAATTAATTCAATGTGATTATGGGATTTGGTTGCAACAGTGTCTAAAATGTTTCTTGGAGCAATGATCATTAATCAGTGGTGAAGTGCTATGTTTTGTCCTTGTTTTATCCTATCAATTTTAATGAGCTTGCTTGCTACAAATTAAAACCTGATATGTGTATTTCTTATTATATATATATATATATATATATATATATATATATATATATAATATATCCGATTATTAATTTAGCTCAAAATCTATCAACTTAAATATACTTAAAAAAATATAAAAAAAAGTTAAAAATATGCATGCAAATTAATATAATTCAATTGGACTGCACAAAGGTAAAATGTGGGCAACATGGGGGGGGGCTTATGTCAGTAGGCATTTTAGTACAGTGCGCCCATTCACAACTTTCAAGTTTTATACAAAACAAATAGCTCAGTATTCACCCAGGGTCGGTGCCCTCATTTATTTACCTGCTAGGATTGCTTTCAGAGATATCAGAATATATGGTTTTGTTAAATTTAATGACATATCTATTTTGCTAGTTGGAAACATATTCCTGATTTTGTTTATGTTATGATCCTGGAGATTTGATTATTGATTTTAAGTTCCAGAAACGACACATATGATTCTAACATGTTAGCTGTAGAAAAAAGCAAATATATCACCTTTATTGGTTAACAGAATTGCATTAGATTGCAAACTTTCAAGACTACTTAGATCTCTTCTTTTTCAGGCATATTATCCTGGTTTTGAATTCTATGAAAATAAATGTGCACATATTTTCTTCTATTTTTCTTCATGAAGCTTAATATGTTACTATGAAAATATGATTTAAGAAACAATGCTGTAATTACCAAAACTATCAAATGATGATTTTGAAGTGGTGAACCCCAGCTGTAGTCAGCTTATTTTAATGACGGAGTCCTTTTAAAAAGCAACATTTGCCGTTGTTCTAAAACATTCTCAATTATCGCACTCTTGTAATCAATGTTTGAGTGTTGAAATAATTTCCAACATTAAAATGATTTACAGAAACAATTTATCAGAAAATACTTTTTGGCGCATTATTACACAACAAGGGAATTCATTTTATAGAGGGTTATTATTGTATTTTATTAATAAAAGAAACAATATTCCCAATGCCTTATGCATTCAACTGTTAAACGAATTGTGAATATTGTCTTCCATAAAAAAATAAGCTGGAAAGTTAATTAAGTTAACTGTTTAGTTTTGTGTATATAACTATATTACCAGTTTAATGTTTATTTAATACAGCACATTTGGTCCACTAACCAGTATTGTTGTCCATATGGATTTCTTCATGGAGGTGAATGTTTTAGGTGATTTACTCACTGGCTCTAAAGTGTATTATGAAGGGCCAACGTGGCTATTTTGTCCTGCAAGGAATAAGTCGCATCATACATGGGGTGCCAAAATGTTTTAATAATAATAATCACTGACATACATATAACATAGTATGTTGGTGTGTGTAGTAATATACAGCGTGTGGGACTCATTGTTAAAGGCTTGGCTCAGGGCATCACTTATTAATCCACCCTCTTGCATATTATTGCTGTCAATGTCATATGTCTTAATATGATTAAAATCCATATAGCCAGATAATTAAAGGCCTTTACATCTTATTTATAAAGTGCCAGCAGATTCTGTAGATTTATTACAGTAGGGGAGAGTGAAAATTAACAATATATAAAACTGACAATAACATTAATAGTTGTTACGACATACTGGTAAAGAAGGAGAAGATGGACTTGTGTGAGATTACAATTGCTGGGAAAATCAAAATATGTCATAACCACCAGGCTTTTTTAATGTATGAAAGTTTATTCTGGATACAAGCAGCTGCCGGCAGACCCACACAATATACAGTAGTTACAGATTTAAGCAAAGGAAAATAAGTATTTGCCTTTGGAGGATGTTAAACTTAGTACTAAATCTACTTTTTCTATAAAAGGTGGAAATTTCAACATGCATAAAATAAATATGTTTAAAATTGGTTTTAAAATTGGGTTTAAATAATCAAGACATATAATTTATTTGTCCTGAAGTTGACTCTAGACCAAACTCATATGCCGTTCATTAAAACTATTGTAAGCTGCAAATTATAACCTTCACAAGTTTCCTTGAATCTAGGCATTCTGTTTCAAAAGCCTATAACTTCTCTTACCAAATGCAGAGCACATTTAACTTATGTCCTGTACTCACCCACATCCCAATATTCCTTACAACCTATTAGGAGGTTGAGGTGGAATGAGGGCTATTACTTGGTTGTAGTGAGGATCATGTGGAGAGGTCAGGTAGTGTTGTTTCCAACTCAGTAGGGTAAGGGTCAGAGGTTTAAATTTAATTCCGGAGGGTACTGAGACTAAGGGACAATGGATAAAGAGTGACGGGATAATGCAACTATTCTGTCAGAGGTATTCAAAGTGAATTGGAACAATTAATGGTAGGAGAAAGAAACGCCAGTTAGTAAAGAATTGCAATAACCCTGACTGGATACTATTTTAGTTGTTTCTTGTGTAAGGACAGAACATATTTGAGAGATGTTTTTTTCAGATGAAGGAGGTATGATTTGGTGAGCGGCTGGATATTAAAGCTAAAAGGAGATATATATGGTTGATCAAAAGCAGCAAACTTTGGGTATATGATTGAATTCTGAACTATGACGGAGACATCAGGAAATGGGGGACCAGTAGCTCTTGGACATGCTAGGTAGTGAAGTGCCACCTAGGAGTTTGTGAGGAGAGTAAGAAGAGGGGATAATGATCAAGAGAAGCACGTGGCAAGCATAGAGATGCTACTAGAATCCAAAAAAAGAAAATAGTTTTTGAACGGTATAGGAGAGTAGAAGCCCCAGGACTGACACCTGAGGCACAGCAGAGCTATAATAGAGACAAATACCAGAGAAAGTGACTCTAAGTGTCAAATGGTAAAAGCAAACACGCATATGCTAAAAGGTTGTCATTAGCACAGTTTAAACCATCAAATCAAGAAAAAATGTTCCTTAAAAAAGCACCTAACTTTAAGGGTGCGGCCTATATTCGGGTGCGGCCTATATCCGAGCCAATACGGTATATATATAAACAGCTTGAAATTGTGCATTTTTTACAGTAAATTTTACTTATTTATGTGTGACTGCCTGTGTCTCTGTGTGTGTGTGAGACTGCCTATGTGTGTGTGTGAGACTGCCTGTGTCTCTGTGTGTGTGTGTGAGACTGCCTATGTGTGTGTGTGTGTGTGTGTGAGACTGCCTGAGTCTGTGTGTGTGAGACTGTCCGAGTCTCTGTGTGTGTGAGACTGCCTGAGTCTCTGTGTGTGTGAGACTGCCTGAGTCTCTGTGTGTGTGTGTTTGAGGTATTTACTTTTTAGTAAAAAAGCTCGGAAGTGGTTACTAAAATTTGAATTCCACTACTGGTGCAAGCTACACAAATCATCCTTCCAAACAAAGGTGATTAATGACTAACACAAATTCTTTTGGAACTGATTTTCCATCATTGCTAATAGTTTCTGTCTTGCTGAGAACCAACTGACATTGTATTGTATAGTCCATTCTGAGATTCCATCAGTACTGATGACATTACTAACTCTACTCTATTGATTCCAAACAGCCTTTCGGTATATTGAAAATCTATACGCTCACTAATTCTGTTTGTTGTCACCTTCTACAGTTTCAGACAAAATGAGAACTTTCCATTTACTGTATCTGTAAATGAAACTATGCATTTTATACAATCCACTAAAGCCAACCTCAGTTTAATAAAATAACATGGTGTCGACAAAAGTTGATTGTGAGTGATTTAACCATCTTTTGTTTGCAATATCCATTTATTTGTGGATTAGCTTTTTATGTATGCTTTTATTTTCAGCACAGAAAATAAAGAAGTAACAAAAAAGCAAACCTATATGTAAGGATGATTAAGTATTTTGCACACATATACACTGATATAATACTATTTGGTCCTAACACCTGGAAGTTCTTTGTCCATAAACTAAAGATGGAAAATAGTGATAGATAATGAGTTGTCTCTTTGATATTGTACAATAAACATAATACAGGAAAGTTTCAGGGTAAGTAATATGAATATGATTGTTTCATTTAACAATATGGGTTGCTCATCCTTCTAGAACTTAATACTTAATGTAATGAATATAATTTTACTTTTCCTTTAGAGGTTACTGCCCCTCATAGCCGCATTGGCAATAAGCTCCTTTCATTAATTGTATTTGCTTTGATATCATTTTTTATGACTTGATTTACATGTTCCAAGATTTAATTTATGATATACATTTCAAGCAGTGCCATGCAGGAGGTTTAAACATTTAATCTTTCAATGCCTTGCCAGTCATCTTATGTTTGCAGCCATCTAGCTGTCTCAGCAGTACAAAGTTAACCTACCATGAAAGCAATCACACTAATGATCTGATGAACCTAAGTTATATATATAAAAATAAGAAAGAGGATTGTCAGAATTTTATAAAGAATAATGTAGTTAACTTTAGAGAATCTAATCATTATAAACTAATTTGGAAAATACACACCGGGAGGACTATTTGGCAGGCCAAAAAATAAATTCTATGGAGACTTTTT
Source organism: Spea hammondii (assembly GCA_029215755.1). Lineage (NCBI taxonomy): Eukaryota > Metazoa > Chordata > Amphibia > Anura > Pelobatidae > Spea > Spea hammondii. The sequence goes on from JARDYJ010000003.1 coordinate 99,235,571, forward strand.
TATTTTTTTGAATTTTGATTATTTCATTTTAGAAGTAGATAAACTGAAATATTTGAATAGCCTAGCAACAAACTACTGTTTTTAACAAGGTTTGGCATAGAATCTTCTTCAGCTGGTTAATAGTTCAATGACAATCATTTTTATGAAACAAATGTGTCATGCCAGCTTCTCATTAATGAAAAGACATACATTCATATATGCTATTTATAGCAACAATATAGACAATACAATTAATTTGTAAATTAAGTGCAGGCAATTAATTGAATGCAGCAAAAACAATTCCTGACATATATCCCTTTATACACCGCCTTACAAACCTGATAGATCAATGTTAAGTTTTCTTTTGAGGGAACTAGGGAATTGTGTTATTAAAATATCAATCAGATGGATTAATGCTTTATCTACAGCATACCATCTGAAAGACTTATGAATGTGTTATGTGCTTAAGAATACAACTGATCCAACAACAGATACATCCAAACACATATCAATGAAATCACAATATGTATTCGGATATATCTCCTGAAGGCTAATGTGTTTTCTAGCTACAATAACTACACTTATCCAGGTGAATAGGTGTATGGGTACACTTATGAAATATGCACCGATAAACCCACCCACTGGCTTATTAAGTTATACAATCCCTGTTCTATCTCTTCTAACTTTTAAGGTTTGAACTGAAAACTTTCGCTTCTTCCAGAATGCAACAGAATATTTTGAAACAACAACAGGATATCCAAGAATCCACAATGCGGCTATGATACAACAATACAAACTTTTACTAGAACGTTCCAAATATAAAACAATACAAATAACAGTACAATAACAATAATCCCCACATTAATTGACACACTTACAACAAATACATATAAGTTCCTATTTACAATATTCAAACATGCATGTTCATAGTTACCTTCCCTGAGAGCTCCAGGTTAGTGATGTTCCTTTGTCTCTTTACTTTCTCTCCTCTTCTTTTCTCTTTCACTACCTGTCCCTTGATATACTAGAGGGTCCCAATTGAGTCTACTGGGAGATCCCTGATTGGACCCTGTGGTTGCCGTAGTTACCCTTTGAAGTTATTCCCTTTGGCCAACACCACACCCTGGGGTCTTTACAATCATGGGGCAGTAAAACCCAAAGATCTCCTGACCTGATTCAATCTATTTCATGAGAAAACCTGTCTTTCTTCCACACACCCTTCATCACGCATATCAGTGTTATCTAAACTAAAACAAAAGGTTTCCCAAATATTTATCATTCCCGGCCACCTCCCATGCATCTTGATTTAACTAGTATTAACAGAAACCATGATATATATATATATATATATATATATATATATATATACACACATACACATACATACCTACATATGCATATCTACACACATGTACATCCATACACCCGCATACACGTGTCCATATACATATTTATTCACACAACTGCTTATAGTGTAACAGTCGCCCCCTTGTGACCATTCAACTTGATGCATGGTCACACATTAGACAATAATTGTTTCTGCCTAAATGCAATTAACATTTGCATCTTCTGTCTTTGGATTTTAAAAACCTTGTTTAAATAGATGACCATACCGATTACCACCATTAACACAACCACTTGTCCTATTAGCAGTCCTCGCAAACCAACTTCCATCCAAGTATTTGTTAAAACCAAGCTCACATCACCATCATGTAACAATTCATTCAACTCCACTCCTGCCTTCTCTATATTATTGCTTATTTGGATTAGATGAGTATCCTTTCTTTCTAACAATTTATGTAAATTCAGGGACAGTGGGTCTATGTGGATGTTAAATACAGGGACATATTTTCCTGGTTGGATATTGTCTGGTACACTGTCGAGGTACATATCATTCTTATAGATAGGGATTGGTGTAATAACGACCCCCCCAATGCTAGTGTACTCATGAGGTGTAAAGCAAAAATTTGGTCTGTGTATAGGACACCACTGATCCCCATAGAGATACCCCCCGACATTGGTCACCACACAATATTGCCCTTCATGGTTGTATGTGACTTTTACCGTTGGTGTTCTCCATTTGGTCAGTTGGACTGGGCATCCGTTCCCGGTTATAGGATTTGTTGTCTTGCTTGTTTCCGTGCTGGTTTTGGTTCTGGGTTCTGGAACCGGATTGTTGGTGCCCTCTATCTTTTCTTCTTCTGTTATGACCTCACTTTGACTTAGGCCACATATTGGAGTGATGATCTTGAACACATCACAGCGACACAAGTACTGGTTGTCTTTACTAACACAACATGCTGTGTTAGGCACCTTCCAATTCCCTTGAACTTTCGCCAATAGTTTTGGCACATTCAATCTTTCCTTGTAAATATTCTTCTCCAAATATCCGATAGATCTTACAGATGCCAGCGTGCTGACCATATCTTCGCTTGGGTTGAAGATCGGTATTGACATGGTAAAAGACACATACAAGCCGTTCATTGAACAATTGGTATGATTTCCACTGCAAGGGTGCGCACCTCCAATCGGATGCGGCGTGACAATACCCAGATTACGGATTACTGTTACCGGTAGAGGTGTACAGTTCCCATTGCTATAGTACCCCTGAGGACAGTACCAGCGGGTGAGGTCCTTATCCTTCAATATATCTGGAATTTTCCCTGACTGTATATCCCTTATAATATTACTTATTTTATTCAAAACAAAGCTCCCATAGGCTGTACATATAATCTCTCGCCCTTCTTTGTTTTCTGTAACTCTCTGATTGTTTTCTTCTATGAGCGCATTCAGTTTTACTTGCGTTCTGGAAAACAATTTTGCTATGTCATGCATGTTCAATATTGTAAGACCCTCGATCCCCTGCAGGACAGGTTTCAAAACGTGCTTTCCTTCTTGTTGTTCAAACTTATTGATATGAGCCCGTATTGCCTTTAAATCTGCCCTATTCCAAATGGACATCCCTGACCCAAAAAGTCCCGTGGCTGTCCCAATTATTCCCTCCAGACTCCTTACTCTCCTCAGCCTATGAGTACCTTTTAGATGGGAAACCTCCTGCCCTGTGAAGGGATCTTGAGTCCTGCGTGCATAGGATAAAACTAAATCGGCTAATAATGACGAATAAAACAAAGACACATTACTTCTTTCACAATACCCGAATTCTGCCATATCCCACTTGGACAAATTTACCACCACCGGTACATGTATGAATTTTATATTATTATACAAAGTTCCAGGAATGGAGGTAGCCGTGAGGCCACTTGTGGACCCTTCCTGTGTTACAGGGCATTCCATGGATCTGTTTGTTTTATGTCCCATGGTTGTTGTTGCCACCGTTGCATGGACAGTTGATGACTTTGCTCTAGGGTATACCCTGAGATAAATTGTTCCAGGTACCTGAGACTCTGCGTTTTGTGAGCCAAGGTTCACGATAAAATAATATGCCCACTTCCCAGTATCCTCAAGGCGTGCGTCATGGAACAGTGACCCATTCGGAAAAACGGTGACTATCTTTGTAGGTCGGAGCTTCCCCAACTTTATGATCTCTTGTTCCTTCCACATAAACAGGGAGGAAGACTGCTTCTCCCTCATCGCAGAATATTTAATCTTTGTCTTTATTGAGTCTTACGACGGGTTGTTGACATGCAACCACGCCCACGGCCCTCATCTTCCTGTATATGAGACAAACAAAAATTTTAAGAGACAAACATATGATCACCATGTCCTATATCTTTTCTATATTTTCCTCTGTTAGGTCAAACTGTTAATTTGTCAATTTCTTTTTAATCTCCGGGTCCTGCATTTGAACGTCTGATATATCTGGTGTTACAATTGTTAGCTTAGTTACGGCACAAACAGTGGGGCACACAGTATTTGTTTCTGGCATTTCCCACACGTCGCCCCCTTGTGCTCCCTGTTTTGCTAGTAAGTCAGCAGTCACATTTAGTTTCCAATGTGGTGAACGTGTTGAATGTGCCTTTATATTGCATACTCCAGGTACGTGTGAAAATTTTTGCGCCATTGATAATAAAACATATCAATTAGTTTATTAGTCTTAGAAAAGATCTTATAGTAGGAATACTGACAGGTAGAGGTAAACAAAGGATGGATTTTACCTTGTCTGACGCCACTGCTCGACCATCTGATGTGATGGAAATTCCTAAAAATGATACAGACTCACGTGATATCTGAGCTTTTGTAGGGTTACCCTTCACTCCAGCCTCTTTCAGGATTCCTCGAAGTTCATCCAGTTGTATACGTTGCTGTTTATAACTAGTCGCTAGGAGTAAATCATCCACATTTTGCAAAAGATTCTTGTGGGAGAAGAATTTGGTTAAGTGATCCCTCATTTTGGAATGAAACAGAGATGGAGAATTATGGAATCCTTGGGGAAGACATGTAAAAGTGTACTGTCTCCCCAGAAATGTAAATGCAAATTTATACTGGCAGCTATCTGATAGGGGAAGAGACCAAAAACCATTTGAGATGTCCAATACACTCGATGGTTAATCTCCAGGAGTTGTCTGTTTTCCTAACTGGCCAAATTGGTGCATTATTGGTAGACACACATGGTCTGATCACCCCCTGCTCTAATAAAGACTGAATGGTTTCTTGGATGAAACTGATAGCTTCTTGAGGGAAGCTGTATTGTTTCTGCGGGGCGGGATCTGTACCTGTGATATCTATTAAAGTGTTCACTCGACCACAGTCATGTTTGTGTTTTGCAAATGCATCATCATGTTTTCCTAAAATGACTTCTAGCACTTCTTTATCTGGATGGTTCTCTGTTAGTTTTAACAAATCATATTTAACATCATTTAGTTTGATGGCTGCTATTGCATGTGAATCTGGAATTACCACCGTCCTGGTACCTGTTTTGGGAGAACTTTGTAACAACATGAGGTTAGTCAAATCCAACATGCATCCATTAGTTACCAAAAAATCAGATCCTAGCAAACACATCTCATTTGGAAGTGACATTAAGGCTAATGGTTGTTTTGCCGACAAATTCCCAATTCTGATGTCTAAAGGTTTGGATAATGCTGCATCTACATTATTTCCTGCAAAACTTTGAAGACATAATGGTTCCCCTGATGATAGTGGTGATTCCTGAGGATGTTTAGTATGTAAAATGGAAATGGCAGCTCCTGTGTCAAGTATCATTTCACACTGACGGCCCCTTATCACTGCTGATACTTGAGGACGCCCACACCTATCCAGAGTTATAGGTGCGACATATTTGGGGGCCTGTTCCCGTCATTGATTATCTGGGACCAGGTGATTCTGGGAAGCCTTTAAATCACCTGCCTGGTCCTGGGTTTTTAATTCCATCTCTTTTAATTGTTCTCTTAATTGTTTGTAAGATGGAACTGCATTGTGGGTACTATCTGTTCTGCCCTGCTCTGTTTGCTTTTCCAATTGCAGTTCCCTTAATTGTTTTTTTAATTCAAAATAGGAAGGAGTGTTTTGTTCACTGTACCTTTTGTTTTGATACCCGGTATAATCAAAATCCCTTCCTCCACCTTTCCATTCGGGTCTACCCCTGAAAAACCTGTTTTGAGGCTGCGACCTTTTTACCCAGTTTGGATTGTAGGGAGTGTTATCTTCCCTTGGGTGGTATGGGCCTTCTATTGTTGTGGGCTTCCTTTGAAAAGCAGCCACCCTTCTAATTACTTGCTTATCTTCTCTATCTTTGGTTCTGGCCTGTTTGTATGTTTGTATGGCTTGAAAAGACCTTTGCATTAACCCGATTATTTTATCATATTTATGCCTCCTGGGATCTATTAAATGTTCACATTTTGCTTTGATTTCAAGATGAGCATTTAACATCAACAAATTTTTGTATTCCACATCATCTTTACTCCCATTTTTACCACATCCAGATTTATAAGCTGCCCACAGTCTATTCGCATACACCAGAGGATTTTCCTCATGGTTTTGTTTAACCTCATATGCCGCCATTAAACCGATTGCAGATGGGTGTATTATTATTTGCAACTCATCTACAGTCTGTTCATAACTTCCTTTACCCTCTTTGATTAAGTCGGGCAAAGCACTCCACACATGCATGTCTACGGTCAATTGCAACACTTTAACTTGGTCATTCGGATTTCTAATTCCTAGTAACTCACATCTTTGCTGGACATTTACTGCATGCGATGTGATATGTTCCCCTGACTTTAATTTCCCGATTAAATCTGCAACCCCCATTAGAGTTTTTAAAGGTTGTAAGGGTTGATTATGAATTGGTGCATTATATAATGTTCTACCTGCACTGTCATAGCCCAACATTGTATCATTTCCTCCTGTAGAAGGAAACAGACATGTTCTTACGGAGACAGGGGTTTTCATTGTGTCAGCCTGCCCATTCTCAACATTCTGTTGTTCTATCAATATGGAACATTCTCCCCTACTGTGCGGGTCAACAACTTCCCCTAATGCAACTGGTACACAATTGTTTGATTCAGTAGAATCATTGTCCCAAGTGTCTGGGTAGGGCTCCTCCCAATCATTCATTACGTATGCGCACGTAGGAGCAGATGGCTTATGTTTCAATTCCTGAATCATCATGTTTTGTTCTTTTAAAACAACAAGTGATTTTAACAACTGAATCTCTCTTTCTCTACATGGGGCATGGTCTATAGACTTATCTTGCCCCGCAGAACTGAGCTGGATGTGCATGTCTTTAAGACGTTTCTGCTCAGTCTGGCTCTCTGTCAGCATTACTTTATAATCGCTATTTTCCTTTTTAACAATTTCATTTTCTTTTTTTACTTCTTGAAGGGTTCGCTGACACTCACTTAATCTGCCCTTTATTGCGAGGCATGCAGCAAAGAGACTAGCCACTGCCATGCCTTTCTTATTTTTCTTTTTCAATTTCTTTGAGGTAGTAACCTCTGTATCAAAAAGCTCCTGGACATAGGCCCAAGGATCATTTTGTAATTTTGTCTCACAAGCAAACTCTGAACTTTTGTGTTCATCAATATATTTGATAACAAAACTTTCTAATTGTGAAACTGCTTCCATATTTTACTCAAATCAAAGCTACCGCCAAACTAATTTTTTTAAACTAATTATTCAACCAGATTACACTGTAGGCTAACCAATAGAAACCAAATAAAACAAAACCATAAGTCCTTTTAACTTTACGGATAACAAAATCAAAATAAAACAAAAAATAGGCTGTTACCTTTAAGCAACAAAACAAAATAAAACAAAAATAGGCTTTTACCTTTAAAACAAAAAATAAAACTAAAAACCAGGCTCTTTTACCTTTGGGTTTTTAACAAAATAAAACAAAACATCAACAAAAAAAAAATAGGTTCTTTCACCTTTTAAAATAAACTAAAAACCAGGCTCTTTGACCTTTGGGTTTTTAAAAAAAAATAAATAAAATAAAACAAAACATCCAGTGGTCTTACTGTCCTCTTTTCAGTGTTCGCTAGCTCTTCTGAAATTATCCAACATTTGCCACCTTCAAAACTTAATGCAGCTGCTTCTATCAATATTTAAAACCATAAACCAACAAAGTGACCCTGTTACTGGTGGTCGACTGCTTCAGCCTGAAACCCTCCAAAACCCTTCAATGTCATACAACAAAGCTAGGTGTTGATCCTGGAAAAATACAAAAGATTTTCAGTCCCTTCGTGGTCGCCAATGTTAAGTTTTCTTTTGAGGGAACTAGGGAATTGTGTTATTAAAATATCAATCAGATGGATTAATGCTTTATCTACAGCATACCATCTGAAAGACTTATGAATGTGTTATGTGCTTAAGATTACAACTGATCCAACAACAGATACATCCAAACACATATCAATGAAATCACAATATGTATTCGGATATATCTCCTGAAGGCTAATGTGTTTTCTAGCTACAATAACTACACTTATCCAGGTGAATAGGTGTATGGGTACACTTATGAAATATGCACCGATAAACCCACCCACTGGCTTATTAAGTTATACAATCCCTGTTCTATCTCTTCTAACTTTTAAGGTTTGAACTGAAAACTTTCGCTTCTTCCAGAATGCAACAGAATATTTTGAAACAACAACAGGATATCCAAGAATCCACAATGCGGCTATGATACAACAATACAAACTTTTACTAGAACGTTCCAAATATAAAACAATACAAATAACAGTACAATAACAATAATCCCCACATTAATTGACACACTTACAACAAATACATATAAGTTCCTATTTACAATATTCAAACATGCATGTTCATAGTTACCTTCCCTGAGAGCTCCAGGTTAGTGATGTTCCTTTGTCTCTTTACTTTCTCTCCTCTTCTTTTCTCTTTCACTACCTGTCCCTTGATATACTAGAGGGTCCCAATTGAGTCTACTGGGAGATCCCTGATTGGACCCTGTGGTTGCCGTAGTTACCCTTTGAAGTTATTCCCTTTGGCCAACACCACACCCTGGGGTCTTTACAATCATGGGGCAGTAAAACCCAAAGATCTCCTGACCTGATTCAATCTATTTCATGAGAAAACCTGTCTTTCTTCCACACACCCTTCATCACGCATATCAGTGTTATCTAAACTAAAACAAAAGGTTTCCCAAATATTTATCATTCCCGGCCACCTCCCATGCATCTTGATTTAACTAGTATTAACAGAAACCATGATATATATATATATATATATATATATATATATATACACACATACACATACATACCTACATATGCATATCTACACACATGTACATCCATACACCCGCATACACGTGTCCATATACATATTTATTCACACAACTGCTTATAGTGTAACAATCAATAACTATAATGACGGTGCGCATGTTTAGTATTTTCCCTCTATTTGTAAAAAGAAAAAAGCTGACACTATGGTATATGCCATCTCTATATAAGGAAAAAGAGGAACAAAACAACAAGAATCTTATAGTCTAGTAGTTTTCCAAATTTTGATTATTTAACTCCATTTTGGGTATTTCACTCACAAAGACAGAGCCATAAATGACTGACTTTAGGGTCTTCAGATACAGTGAAGGAAAACATTATTTGATCCCCTGCTGATTTTGTACTTTTCCCCACTGACAAAGACATGATCAGTCTATAATTTTATTTGACTGATATAACTGTTTATTTGAACAGTGAGAGACAGAATAGCAACAAAAGAATCCAAGAATAACGCATTTCAAATAAGTTATAAATTACTTTTGATTTACTCAGTGAAATAAGTATTTGATTCCCTATCAAACAGCAAGATGTCTGTCTCCCAGGCGTCTTTTATACAGGTAACGAGCTGAGATTAGGAGCACTCTCGGAAATGTTACCTGTATAAAATACACCTGTTGTCAGGAACCACTTTTTTGCTGCCTGAACCATGGCTTTTTCATACCTGTGCCATTTACATCTGCTACCACTAGTGGCCACCCTCCGCCCTCTGGAGCACGCAGAACTCAGGTGTGCCTTGTTACCTGGGTTGAGCCCTAGTCTACATCCAGCTGGGCCTTATTACCTGGATTACCCTGCCTTTATGAACCTGCCCTGCCCTTTAGTCAGGGCCTTTGTATTGAAGTCTATGGACCTTCCTGCTGTGGCTCTGCACCTGTGCTGTTCCTGGTTCCCTGCTTTTGTGTCCTTCCAAGTGGACTCCCTGCTATTGTGTCCTTCCAAGTGGACTCCCTGCTATTGTGTCCTTCCAAGTGGACTCCCTGCTATTGTGTCCTTCCAAGTGGACTCCCTGCTATTGTGTCCTTCCAAGTGGACTCCCTGCTATTGTGTCCTTCCAAGTGAACTCCCTGCTACTGTGTCCTTCCAAGTGGACTCCCTGCTACTGTGTCCTTCCAAGTGGACTCCCTGCTACTGTGTCCTTCCAAGTGGACTCCCTGCTACTGTGTCCTTCCAAGTGGACTCCCTGCTACTGTGTCCTTCCAAGTGGACTCCCTGCTACTGTGTCCTTCCAAGTGGACTCCCTGCTACTGTGTCCTTCCAAGTGGACTCCTTGCTACTGTGTCCTTCCAAGTGGGCTGTGTGCCTTTCGTACCCTTCCAAGCGGGCTGTGTGCCTTTCGTACCCTTCCAAGCGGGCTGTGTGCCTTTCGTACCCTTCCAAGCGGGCTGTGTGCCTTTCGTACCCTTCCAAGCGGGCTGTGTGCCTTTTGTACCCTTCCAAGCGGGCTGTGTGCCTTTTGTACCCTTCCAAGCGGGCTGTGTGCCTTTTGTGCCCTTCCAAGCGGGCTCTCTGTCTGTCGTGCCCTTCCAAGCGGGCTCCCTGCCAAAAGACTTATTACCTGTATTTTATTTTGCCATACGTCCGGTTACTTGCTTAGACTATTACCCTTATTTGCTGGTTCTGTTATATACATAAAATACACTGCATTACCTGGATTTTTGTTGGTAGTGTCTTTGTTTGCATAATCATGCACCCTGGGTTACATACTGAACCCCAAGTATCCCCTGCGCATGGGCTCCTACCCGACCTGATCACCCGAGTCCTGACAGAATACAAAGGCCATTACAAGGAGTCTGCGGGGTTACTTTCAGTCATCAAAGTGATAGGAGAATGCTTGCTTGAACTGTGCAAATCATTAATGCAAATCTGGGACTCCAACTCCAATTACTCTCATGAAGACCATTCACCTACACCTGCTAAAGCACCTGAGAAATCCAACGAGCGTGTTACCAGTATTAAAAAGGAATCTCCTAGGAAATCTAGGAAACGTGAACCCCTTACCACAACCGAATTACAACAAAGGCGTGATGAGGAATCTTGCTTTTACTGTGGCAAAAAGGGACACTGGATCACCCAATGTCCTCTGAAACCTCCCAAACCCTCTGTACCGGTTGAACAGTCTACGTCACAAGCACAGAGCTCTCCTAAAAGGGGAAGTAGCTTTATTCCCCAGGACAGTGAACCTATGGAGTATATACCAACCCCTGTGATTCCTAATGCTTATCAAACTCCAGTGGATGTCCAGCTGAAGCCTGATGATGATTGTTCTGTGATGGAATGCAGCGTCTGTGATCCTATAGTCTGTAGCAGTGTGGGTTGCTCCCATATGGATAAACTTCCTATTGCTTTCTGTTCAGCCGTGATTGCAACTCCTATCACTGCTACCTCAGCAAAGTGTGATACACCAGAGACTACCATAGCCCCTAATATCTCCTCTGGACTGGTAACAAAGATGCATGACCCTATTCCATCTCTGGGTAAGAAGGGGCCTTCCATCAATGCTTCCCATACTGAACTGCCCTCAGTGGTGCCCTGGGTACAGGGCAGCTATGTGACCCCTGGTACATGGACAGAGAAAGCACTGAACCATACCTTCTCCTCAACTTCAGCATCCAGTCCTACTTTGACCTACAATTGCACCACAGATAACCTCTCCTTTGATTGTGTTATTACCCCTAATGGCAATATAATCCGAAAGGAAGACCTGGAGATCTGTGAACAAGCTTTACCGAAAAAGAAAAAGAAGAAAAAGAAATCACATTAAGTACACCCTTCTGCTCAGTTTATTAAAGTTGTACAGGTTTTGTTTAGACTGTTCGCGTTCTGTGACCGCTCCTTGGGGAGGGGGTACTGTCAGGAACCACTTTTTTGCTGCCTGAACCATGGCTTTTTCATACCTGTGCCATTTACATCTGCTACCACTAGTGGCCACCCTCCGCCCTCTGGAGCACTCAGAACTCAGGTGTGCCTTGTTACCTGGGTTGAGCCCTAGTCTACATCCAGCTGGGCCTTATTACCTGGATTACCCTGCCTTTATGAACCTGCCCTGCCCTTTAGTCAGGGCCTTTGTATTGAAGTCTATGGACCTTCCTGCTGTGGCTCTGCACCTGTGCTGTTCCTGGTTCCCTGCTTTTGTGTCCTTCCAAGTGGACTCCCTGCTATTGTGTCCTTCCAAGTGGACTCCCTGCTATTGTGTCCTTCCAAGTGGACTCCCTGCTATTGTGTCCTTCCAAGTGGACTCCCTGCTATTGTGTCCTTCCAAGTGAACTCCCTGCTACTGTGTCCTTCCAAGTGGACTCCCTGCTACTGTGTCCTTCCAAGTGGACTCCCTGCTACTGTGTCCTTCCAAGTGGACTCCCTGCTACTGTGTCCTTCCAAGTGGACTCCCTGCTACTGTGTCCTTCCAAGTGGACTCCCTGCTACTGTGTCCTTCCAAGTGGACTCCTTGCTACTGTGTCCTTCCAAGTGGGCTGTGTGCCTTTCGTACCCTTCCAAGCGGGCTGTGTGCCTTTCGTACCCTTCCAAGCGGGCTGTGTGCCTTTCGTACCCTTCCAAGCGGGCTGTGTGCCTTTCGTACCCTTCCAAGCGGGCTGTGTGCCTTTTGTACCCTTCCAAGCGGGCTGTGTGCCTTTTGTACCCTTCCAAGCGGGCTGTGTGCCTTTTGTGCCCTTCCAAGCGGGCTCTCTGTCTGTCGTGCCCTTCCAAGCGGGCTCCCTGCCAAAAGACTTATTACCTGTATTTTATTTTGCCATACGTCCGGTTACTTGCTTAGACTATTACCCTTATTTGCTGGTTCTGTTATATACATAAAATACACTGCATTACCTGGATTTTTGTTGGTAGTGTCTTTGTTTGCATAATCATGCACCCTGGGTTACATACTGAACCCCAAGTATCCCCTGCGCATGGGCTCCTACCCGACCTGATCACCCGAGTCCTGACACCTGTCCACAGAAGCAATCAATCAATTAGATTCCAAACTCTCCAACACAACCAAGACCAAAGAGCTATCCAAAGATTGTAGACCTACAAAAGGCTGGAATGGGCTACAAGACCATCGCCAAGCAGCTTGGTGAGAAGGTGACAACAGCTGGTGCGATTATTCGCAAATGGAAGAAACACAAAATAACTGTCAATCTGCCTCGGTCTGGGGCTCCATGTAAGATCTCACCTTGTGGAGTTTCAATGATCATGAGAGCCGTGAGGAATCAGCCCAGAAAACAATTGGTAGCATACTATGCTGTGAAGGACTGAAAGGTTCCCCTGCTCAAGAAAGCACATGTACAGGCTTCTCTGAAGTTTGCCAATGAACTGGGTGAAAGTGTTGTGGTCAGATGAGACCAAAATAGAGCTATTTGGCATCAACTCAACTCGCTGTGTCTGGAGGAGGAGGAATGCTGCCTATGACCCCAAGAACACCATCCCCACTGTCAAACATTATGCTTTGGGGGTGTTTTCCTGCTAAGAGGACAGGGCAATTTCACCACATTGGGAGGATGGATGGGGCCATGTACTATTACATTCTGCGTGATAACCTCCTCCCCTCAGCCAGGGCTCCGAAAATGGGTCGTGGATGGGTATTCCAGCATGACAATGACCCAAAACACACGGCCAAGGCAACAAAGGTGTGGCTCAAGAAGAAGCACATTAAGGTTCTGAGTGCCCTAGCCAGTCTCCAGACCTTAATCCCATAGAAAATCTGTGGAGGGAGCTGAAAGTTCGAGTTGCCAAACGTCAGCCTCAAATCCTTAATGACATGAAGAGGATCTGCAAAGAGGAGTGGGACAAAAACCCTCCTGAGGTGTGTGCAAACCTGGTGGCCAACTACAAGAAAATGTGATTGCCAACAAGGGTTTTGCCACCAAGTACTAGGCCATGTTTTGCAAATGGGTCAATTACTTATTTCACTGAGTAAAATGCAAATCAATGTATAACTTATTTGAAATGCGTTATTCTGGATTTTTTGGAAATGTTGTTATACTGCCTCTCACTGTTCAAATGAACCTACCATTAAAGTTATAGATTGATCATGTCTTTGTCAGTGGGCAAATGTACAAAATCAGCAGAGGGATCACATGCTGTGAGTGCCACCTCTGCCCCTGAACCAGCCTTCCTGTGCCACCTCTGCCCCTGAAACAGCCTGCCTGCGCCACCTCTGCCCCTGAAACAGCCTGCCTGTATGACCTCTGCCCCTCAAGCAGTCGGCCTGGTTAACCTCTGCCCCTGAAGCAGCCTGCATGTGTCAACCCTGCCCCTGAAATAGCTTGTCTGTGCCACCTCTGCCCCTGAAGCAACCTAAATGTGCCACCTCTGTGCCTAAAACAGCCTGCATATGCCAACTCTGCCCTTGAAACAGCCTGCATGTGCCACCTTTGCCCATGTAACATCCTACCTGTGCTATATTTGTCCTTTTAGCAACCTGCCTGTGCCACATCTGTCCCTGAAGAAACCTGCCTTTGCCAATACTGCCCTTGAAACAGCCTGCCTGTGCCACCTTTGCCCATGTAACAGCCTACCTGTGCTATATTTGCCCCTTTAGCAACCTGCCTGTGCCACATCTGCCCCTGAAGAAACCTGCCTTTGACAACACTGCCCCTGAAACAGCCTACCTGTGCCACCCTTGCCCCTTTAGCAACCTGCCTGTGCCACCTCTGTCCTGGCTAAACAGCCTACCTGTCCCATTTCTGCCCCTTAACACTCATTAATTCATTCATTCATTCACTCATGCAGTCTCCTGCACTCCCTTCACTGCAGACGTCTATGGGCACATGCACAGGGGATGCAGGATCCAGGGTAAGCTGGGGGCCCGAATTAGGCGGAAGTTGGGCCTGCCCCTCATAAGTGGCACCCAGGGCGGATCGCCCCCCCGCCTCACTTTCAGTAGGTTCATGGTTTGCCATACTCAGGGATGCTAGTTCAAGTCCTTTGGCTCTTAAACTGCGATTAATTCTCTAATATGTTTGGAACAACCTTCCTGCCAAGTTCATTAAAAACTGTGTGCAAGTGTACCTACAAGAATTTAAACTGATTTGAAGGCAAATGTGCTCACAACAAATATTAATTTGATTGAGATTTTTCTTCTGTTCACTCGCTCTGCATTTTGTTAAAGGATAAAAATAAACTATTAACATGTCTATATTTGAAAGCATTCTTACTTAACAGCATATTTCCACACCTACCTGGGACATGTAGAGTACATGTGTGTGATATACTCAAGTACAAAACTCTATGTAAACATTTCTGAAAAATATATTAAAAAAAGCTGCGTGTAATACAATTTACAGTATATAAAAGATATAAATAGGTATATGTAGGTAGAAATAGATGTAATGTAAGTTACATAATGTACATTTTAGTTAATAATATGCCTTTTTTCTCTTTTAAAGTACTTTAATAATTAAATCGATATAATTATATATATATATATATATATATATATATATATATATATATATATATATATATATATACACACACACACACACACACACATTTTATTGCATTCATGTGAAATTACACATGGTGATGGTACTACCGCAACATGAAGATGTATACACGCAAAAGGTAATTATCTCTTGCAACAGAGGATGCTAAGATGCAGTTGACTGAACATCTCCTTAGTGTTAGATAACTAAGGTCTGTGCCATCAAAAGTACATTTTGCTTATCTCTGATTTTAGTTAGATACTATCACACAGCTAGCGGCCAATCTGATGAATCCTTCTGTTATATTATTGCTTTTCTGCGCTAAAATGTTATTTACACTTATCATTCGGATATGGAGAGAGATGTTACAGCACTCAAATATGCTTTAAAGGGACAGTGTCACAGAAATAAACTAAGTTGCTGAACATACTGCAGAGTATGTCCCTAATGGGCCTGCTGTGCCAAAGGTTACTTGACTGCCTCATTTTCCATAGTGTCCCATTAAGCACATGCAAAACACTTGTTCAGGCTCCAACCAGCACAGACGGCAAAGATGGTATCTACAATTGTAGTTTTCTACCAATAGCATGTATGTATGTATGAAACATCAGTAGCAGCTCTTTTGACAAGAGGTATATGAAAAGAGATATTTCACCTGTTATACTAGTATATTTTAGTACGTTAGTGCATCTTTCACTCATGTCATAGGAGGCACTAAGCAAGTGGGATACCATCGTCCTCTGGGATAAATACCCAAAAATGTTGCTTGTTTGGCATTGCAATGGAAGGTCTTTAAATGGATAGCAAATTACTATCATCATCTGATGACTAAACATTTATTTTTCTACAAATAACTAGCGATCAGTTCTTAACATTTCTCTAAATATATAGTATATATATATATATATATATATTAGACTTGTGCATTTGGATTTGTACAAATTGCAAATGTAAAGAAATTTGCTGATTTGGGCAATTCTCATGAACCTCTAAAAACAAGATCAGACCCCACACAAAGCAAAAAGCTAAAAATTGTATTTTGCTCCCACTCTTATACTTGTATACCTTCTAAATATCTCCCTACCTTCTCTGCCGACTGCTTCTGCATCTCACAGCTCTGCTTCCATGTCTCACATCTTCTTGTTCTTCCTCTTCTTGTTCTCATTTATCTTCTTTCTTCATCTGCATCTCCGCAGACCTCTTGGCAAACTACAGCGATTGGAGTATCGGGGAGAGGACTTCACCGGAAGCTCTGCCATCTTGTGCTACAATAAACTTGTGTGAACTTCCACCAAAGTGGGGGAGCTTCTAGTGACATCCTCTCCTCTGATTGAATTTTTTTCCTGAGATTAAAATGGGCTCTGATTTTTGTCCAAAACAAAGAGGCAGAAAACGGAAATGTATGGGTCAAAACCGTGCCAACAAATGTGAAAAGAAAATCTGAATCGTTTTATGTACATAAGTGCAAGGGTCAAGGGCCTCTGCATGCCTATGATGATATTCCAGTAACAATCTGCAGTTTCCAGCTACAATAGTCATTTACAACATTAACAATGTCTACACCCCATTTGATGTTATTTTAATAGACAAAATTAGCTTTTCTGGTTTCAAAACCAATTTCTATGTGAAACCAAACTTTTAAACAGTAGTATGTATATGTGTATATATACACACACAATATTTTATAAAAGCAGTCTATGGTGATCTTCCAAAATAGTGCACATTATTTTATATAGTGTTTGAAAAGATATGTGCCTCATGGGCATGCTGTTTCTTTGTCTTGCTATTGTTTTTCCCTGATATCCAGAGTTTGATTTATATGATATCCACCAATACTGCCTTTTAACGCAAGGTTCATTTATTATGAGGATTGACTGTGTATTCCCTAGGAGATGTTTGTTAAAACCATTCTACGTTTATCCATCCCACACAGGCCCAGTTTTTTCCTTGCCTCAACTGCAGTTTTCCAAATGTTTAGTAACACGCATGCGATGATACAATGGACATATCCAAACATTAGCCCTTTCCATCATCAGGCCTTGAATCATGCCCATTAATACTGCCTTGTTTGAGGTTCCTTGACGCTTAAGGGTATCCTATGTCTCTTATGACTCTCAACCACTGAATGGCAACAGCCTTTATACCTTTTGAAAAAACAAATAAAATGAAAGATCAGAAAAAAAGCACATATAAAGCAGATCCATTAAAGACATTTAAATACATATTTTTGTTTAAATCACATAAAACCAATCTAAAAATTCAAAGTAAATTTCTTTTTTGCATTTTCAGCAATGCCTTACGTATGATGATGATGTGATCTACTATCCAATAAATTATCACATGCAATTTTAATCCTTTCTTTCTGCTAACATTAAATGGTTCTCTTCTTTGTCATGGAGGTCTCTATGTTGGCTATAGACCAATGTATGTTACAATTTCTGCTCACAATATATCACCCAAATTAGATACCACACTGTTCGGCAGGATGATTCACAACCTTTTTATCATTTATTTGACCATCTCCCAAGCATAAAAGGAACAGAGATGCCAAGAGACACCCAGAGAGAGTGCCGTAGAAAGATTAAACAGAATAAATTAGAAAGGGAAAATCTTTCATCTGCATGAAAATAACATTTTGATCCAGCTACAACGTATGATTGATATCATTTGTGTGCCAGCAATAAACTACTTAAGATACCTGTTGGCAGAAAGTCACATTTCATCTGCCGACAGTAACCCATACAAGTTTTCTTTATTTTGCGATGCATTCAAAATATATTTATGTGAAAGGACAGGACATTTGAACTTCATGGTTTAGCGCAACAGAAACAGCTAATTTATCTCTTTTCAGATTAATACATTTTTGCCTGAATTAAAACAATAAAGGGAGAATAAAGTTTCAAAAAGGATAATTCATTATTGAAATGTTTTTTGTACTATATTAACATTATTTTCAACAAAAATTATCCACTTTTAGTAAAATAACACATGACATTTTTAAGCACCAATCCAAATTAGAATATCATGACTTCAATTAGTCAGGGCTTTGCTAAACTCAAGTTTTAGGCTACAGTAATTTCTAAGTTTAAGATAAAGTTATATAGATTTATACCTTTTCATAGCAAGGAGTGTGATATATTTAAAATCCATCTGAAACACAAAGCTTGTTCAGTATATACCAGTGTACCAGTATACCTGAAGTAGAATTAGAAAGCTTATTAAAGCCTGGGTCTTTTGATCAAGTCAGAGTGTAGTGAATAATTTATAGCTAAAATTTAGAAATTTACACATACAGATATCAGAACTTGTATACCTACAAGACAATGGGCATGCAGGGCTCAATTATGGTGTTTCTAGATACTTTACATAATATTTATAATTGGGGTTTTTTTTAACACCACTGGCAGGTGCATAGTCTAAACTTTGTAAAAGAGTCCTGAAAGTTATGGTGGGCCACATGTAAATACTTACCTTGTTCACTGGATTCAAAACACACGAATGCAAGTGTGTCCAGCTAAAATATAATGTCATTGTCAGTGTTTTGACTGTAATGCAGTTTTTCTATAGGAAATATGGTCAGAGTAATTCATTAGGGAAGGTCGTGCATCAATTCTGCTTACACATATTGCATTAAGACATATGGGTGAAAGGGAATATTGTTTATAGTCACATCATCCCATAATTATCAAAAAGTTGTTTTGTAATACATTGTAGCTGACAATATTTGTTCTATTGTGTATAGAATGAGCCTTAACAGTGAGAGAGAAATAGGTTATAATAGCATTTAGTGAGAAATAGCTTTGCAACTGTGAAACAAACAATTACTATGTGCTAACAAAACACAGACATACACAGCAGTGTTCTTCAATTCTATGAATGTCATTGTTGAACATTTATCTAAAATCCCTATCTAGTAAATACAGCAACACTAAAGTCATACACGTTGTATTAAATTACTCACTTTATCATACAGCATACTATGCTATTGTTATTTAGAAATGCCAAATAACAGGAAATTATGAGGTTATAGTATATTTTATATAGGTGTATTGAACAGGGGCCCAAATAAGACATTTGAGGATAAATGCAAAAGTAAGGAGAAATTTATATGGCTTTTTGGGGGGAAGCTAACACTGCTTTGCACATTGATGAGTTTTCAATGAGATCCTGTATATTCTACACCTGCTTCAATGCCTTGTGAAATCAGGTTCCTGAAGTGTCGGTGGTCTATAATGGGGTGCTGTTCAATAAGCCCATCCTGCATTTGTTCTCACCTTTTTTCTTCAAATGTTGACACAACAGTTAATGAGCATTGAGCTCAAGAACAGAACCTATAAGCAAAGTTGGTCAGCAATCAGGGACTAGACGGCAGTGTAGACCACCACAGCAGTATTTTGGACCATCTGATAAAGACAAACCAGATCAGGTGAAGCCGGGTCAGGAATACCAGAGAGTAGGCAGGTCAGGACAAGCTGGGTCACAACACCCGAGAGCAATGAGGTCCAGGGAGTGGATGGGGCTAATATATACTGCATAGAGCAGACTAATGATGTTACAGAGGAAGCAGTAGTTGCAGTCTCCCTAGTAGCCGGGGGGGGGGGGCAGTCCTGATATTGTCATAGGCAATTAGCTGTTGTGTACTTAATTTCTACTATATAGAAATACATAGGTTAGCTTACATGTTTTCTGAAAAACAATGCCAACAAATGGCGCTTACTGTAATTCTTGGTGTGGCTAAACAGAAAAAAAGAATCATCCATCAGAACACAGCAGAGAAGGAAAGTGGGGCTGTAGTTTAGGAAGAGCGAATCATTCTATAGAACCCTCTATGAAACCATATCAAATATGTGAATGTTTGTCTCATGTTACCATCCTTTCCTCTACTTGCCTTGCAGACAGTTATTTCTATGCCTTAAAAAACATGGATGCCAACACTAACTAATATCCGTTACAGATTTATATTTTCTGCAATATATGTTAGCAACTGATATTTTGAACCAGCTATAAAATGAAATTTGGTTCACAAATAGCCAGGTAAATAGGCATTAATAATTTACATATCTCCAAGCTTCAAAAGTGAGACACAAGTGCAGTTATATCAATAGGAAATATTAATTAATGTTAGCAGTAGAGCCCTCTTTATGCATATTTGTTTTGAGTAAAAATTTTGATTTTTCTTGAGTAAAAAAACTTGGATGGATTTTTTTCTAAGAAAAAAGAAAGGACTAAAAGCAGATACTGCACATTGTATTTTCTTAATTTGGGTAAGTCTCTTTAGTTCCTTATTCTAGGATTTTATAAGGTTTTGCTGCCATCTTCTGATAAAAATGCTTTGTGATATAATTAGGAAGTATAAGTAAATCTAGCTATCAGATGAATACAACTCCTGCCTTTTTTATTGGTGTTAAGTTACAAAGGATACACGAATAGATAGGCACACAACTAGAAAGAGAGATACGGGAAAAAGAGAGGAAAGAGATGAGAGAGATGAGAGGGGAGAAAGAGAGAGAGAGAGAGAGAGAGAGAATATACTTTCACAATAGAATGTTAGCTCATCTTTGATAATTGTTTACATTAGAATTTTCTTTGCAGGATAGCGGTTTGTTTAAGAGGAATAGCTTACAAAAATATTACATTTAGCTAAAACAGCTAAAATTGCCTCATCACTCAAACTTAAGCACAGTGTTATTAGGCATCTATGAATTACCTACAGTATATCCATCTTGTTTCTGTTCCAGATGTGCTAATATTTTGTACTAATATTTTGTAAAAACAAGAAAAATGTTTAAACTTGGAATATGCATAACATTTCTTTTAAGAACACCACATTTTATTTTTATTTTTCTTAAAAATATGCTTTTTTATAAGACTTTTGTTAATCTAGTTTTAGCACGTAGGAGAACTGCCAAAAAGTCCAGACTCAAATATTGAGTATTACTTCACATTATATGGAAATATTGTGCTTAACCAGCCACTACATCAAGGTACTCACATCTTGGCAAGTCCTATGGAGCTGAATCAGTTGAAATCAGTAAAAATTGCTTTTTAACCCACTGAGACTCTACTGCAATTCAAAGCCTTCTCTGAAGATGTTTACCCTCCAGTTAAGACCTCAAAATATACTGGTTAATGTAGTGATATTCCAATTAAAAGACGGCAAGTCAACTGTAAAGTCCATAACAATATGGGAACAGCGACAAGTGTGTATTGGAAATGGTTGCAATAAACTGCAGAGTAGAGTCTTTAGGGTTTTCATAGTAACACATAATTGATATGCAGATACAAAGTCAATTACTTCCCTTCACAATATGGGCAATTAAAAGATGCCTGAGATCAAGGCACATTTATGAGCCATTCCTGAATGACCTATGATTTTGGTATTATGTTTCATAGATAACACCCCTTTTCTCTCAGGAAGCAAAAAAAGGTTGGGAGTAGCAGCAGTATGTGCAGTTATGGGGTACAGTAGGTTCATCCTAAGTTCAAAGAGAAACAGTACCCACCTAGCTTGTTGTAGATTTAGTATCATCGATGCATTGGATATTCATGTAATCTCTAAGTATAGTAAATGACACATATGGACCTTCAATACATTTTCTCTATACCTCCAGTGCCATGATGACCACAAGGATATAGAGCTATGTATATGTTAACACTGTAAGTGAACTGCAATAACTCACAAAGCATAAGAACATTTGCAGAGGTTTTATTCATTGAGGGTTATGGCCACTGAAGAATAGCCTCAAACTTAGAAGGACCCATGTCAAAACTCAAAATAACTAATGACATAACCCAGAAAGGCCACCTTTGGTACTTGGTCTATTGTCCCTTAGATGTTGCAACACCTTCTTTACGTGTCTCATTGAGAGGGAAGTTTGGGGGAATATCGGAGCATCAGAATATTTTCCAACTAAACGTCACAAACTGTTGGAGAAGCAATTGTTTAGAAATTCTTGGCACTGCAGAAACTGATTGGTATTACAGTACACTTCTAATGGCCAGAGCATAGAATGAAAACCATTTTCATCTGATTTGCACTAGGTTATATACTTTCTTAAATCAAGTGTAATGTAATGAAAGCCTATCAAACAATTCAGAGAGAAATTATAAGGGGTGAAAGTACTTGACATTACTAGGGTTCAGACCCCTATAATCTATACAATGAGGTAGATTCCTATCCTTATTCTCATACCTGCTAGTGTAGGAGGTAAAACGTCCGATGAGCCCCAGTTTCAGGTGTAGATAGGGAACACGCTTTGCCTTTAGGGAAGAGGTCAAAAGAGTAATTTTAAGGCAAGACAGGAGGCTTCCTATTTTGCATTACTTCCTGTCACCAACAGCAGCAAAGAAAGAGTTAATAAACGAACACAAACAACCAATAGAAAACAGCATAAGGCAGGTATATAAGCCCTGAGCAAACCCCCATCTTCCTCTTTCTTTGCTGCTCACCAACGGCTATTAAGGTCAGTCAATTATATATTGGGAGTTTTTCCTTCTCCCTAATTTATTCTGCGGTGGTTTTTTCCAGTGTTTTCCCGGTGTTATTATATTTACTGCTGATCTTTTATTGCCCTATTTTTTGCTATTATCTTTATTGGTTCGTTTTCTTTTATTATTCCGGTCTATCGGTTTGTCCTTATCCTCTTGCTATAGAGGACTGACTCTTGCCCCGTTCGTGTCCGGTGTCCGTTCCTCCTCGCCTTCGGGGGTTATTTGTTTCTCTTCACTTACCTGTCGTGGCAGACTGGAGACTAAATTCTCTAGTTCCATGGATTCATTCATGTCAAAAATGGCAGCTAATTTACCTCAAGGGCCAACACCTGCGCCCCCTAAGCCTGTTACTGTACCCTCAGAATCTGACTCTGACAAATCAGACGAGGAGCAGGCCAATGTTAAACGCCCGTGGAAGGGCAGCAGCGTGTCCGCTGGTAAAGGCAAAGCCCCCGCCAAGCGCCTAAAATTATCTGATGCTCCCCATACCTCTGGCCATTATCTATTGTGGATGAATGGCGGGCTGATTCTTCCAATGAATCTGATGCCTCACTGAATCTGGCCTCGTCCAGAGATCTAGACTCACGTTTCATCCGTGAGTACTTGGTGGATGAGCCCCACCTGACCGACCTCCAGCACACCTCAGGAGCATCCGTCTCACAACACAGGGCGTCCACGTCCACGGACCTGCCGGTCCTGGATCCTACTGGATCCTCTCTTTTTGACCCCACCACCATGCACCATCCCAGGGCCACCGAATGGGCTCTGCCCGAGCATATTGCCCTATATATGTCCACAAATGGTTGCGCAAACCCCTTCCCAAGGAAGTTTGCAACAAACTCAGGGCCGAATGCCCCCGCCCTTGCACCCCGACTTCCACCCCAATGTGGTCACCTTACTGGCTGCAAATAAGAGAGAACCTAGGAAGGTCCTGGAACAGGGCTTAAAATCAGCTTAAAATCAGCCCAAGACAAACTTTTGGACCTGGTCGGCCCTGTTACTCAGATCCTGTCTTTGGCGGACAGGGCTTTTTTCCAGGCCACTCCCCTGGACCCTAAGACCATTAGAGACTGGGCACTTTGTGTTGTGTGTCTCTTAGGCAATTCCAATGTCGCCATCGCGACAGAAAGGCGCAAAGAAGCCTTGCTACGTATGGACCCCCGCCTAGCTGAGCTCGGCACCAAGGATCTGGGCGCGGCCGCTAACGGCTTGCTCTTCGGGGACGCCTTTGTTAAGGAGTTGAACCGGCATGTGTCCCTCTTGACTTCTTGGAACAAAGCCAAGTTGTCCATGCGGAAGGTTTTTCAAGCTGGACCTCGTTTTTCCGGCAGGGCTGGACGACCGCGGGGCCGGGTCGCCAGCCATTCTTCACTCCAAGGCTCCCGTTCGTTTTTCCAGGGTCAATCGTCCTACAGGAACCCTTTCCAGCAGAGGCCTTTCGTCCAACGCGGTGGTCCTAGAGGCAGAGGCGCTTCCGGCTATTCCAGAGGACGCTCCGGGATCGGTAAGTCAAATTTCCTTTTACCCTTCTTCCCCTCCTCGGATTGGGGGCAGGATATCCCTTTTTTCCCACAATTGGGGGTGGATTTCCTCAGACCCGTGGATCCTTCAGACGGTCCAGGGTTTTCAGATCAACTTTGTTTGCCCCCCCGTGCAGTCCCGCATACCGCCCCCGTGCCGCAGGTCCGCGGCCGATCAGGCCCTGGTGGAAAAGGAGCTTCGTGCCTTGCGCTACAAGGGGGCTATCTTTCTGGTTCGCAAGCGATCCGGAGAGTTTCGCCCAGTAATCAATCTTCGGGCCCTCAACGCTTTCGTGGTCTACCGCCACTTCAAAATGGAGGGCATCCATCTCCTGCGGGATCTTATGGCAGAGGGCGACTGGTTCACAAGACTGGACCTCATGGACGTTTACTTGTCCGTTCCGATTCACCCAGATCACCGACGTTTCCTTCAATTTTGCTGGGGCAGAAGCGTCTGGCAGTTCAAGGCTCTTCCCTTTGGCCTCAGTTCGGCCCCTTGGTGCTTTACCAAGCTGCTCAAACCAGTGATGGCTCTTTTCCGCTCCAGGGGCATCAGGTGTATTGTCTACCTCGACGACATCCTCCTCTTCTCCAATCGCAGGGAGACCCTTCTTTCTCACACGGACTTCGCTGTCCAAACCCTTCACCAGCTAGGCTTCGTCGTAAACACGCTCAAGTCCTCGCTATGACTCTTTATGGGATGTGGCGGTGGTCCTGGATTTTTTCCGGAACTGGCCGGATAATGATTCCCTTTCTCTTCGGCAGTTGTCTGCTAAACTCACCACCCTTTTGTGTCTCTTATCGTTTCGCAGGGTGTCTGATGTTCGGGCGTTTGACGCCCATCACGTTTCTTTTTCTCCCGAGGGTATCTTCTTTCGGGTCCATCGGAGGACTAAGTCTTTATCTCCAAAATCTCTTTAAAACCAAAATGTAACTGTGCATAATACATATGAACCTCACCGTCAACTAATTCATAGGGCAAATTAAGGTGATGTATTACTGGACAGACATAGTGACCCTATCATTTTATACCATGTTGTGTATGGCTAATTGTAAAGCAGATGTTGCTTAAAATAGTTAACACTGGCTCTTTTGATGAAAAACATGATTCATGAGATTAAAGATGTGGAAAGATTCTGACATTCTGTGCTCAGCCTGTCATTACAGTTGCAATAACCTGTGAAGTCCCTGTGAGTTTTATTCATATAAGGCTAGGTTTCCACGCCCATAAAAATGCCAATTCAGCCACATGGCGTTTTATTAGTGAAAAAACGCTGCAGCCAGATGTTAGCTGTTCTTCAATAGGAAATCGCACAATGCCATATCCACTTGGCGTTTTTCTGTTTGGCGTTTTTTCAGTCCTCTTTGGCGTTTTTCTGCTTTTTTGGGCTCTGTGGCAGCATGTTGACACTTTGGGCTCTGTGGCAGCATGTTGACACTTTGGCGTTTTTTGTAAGGAAATCTTGGCGTTTTTCTCCAATAGAAGTCTATGGGAGAGAAAAAACGCCATGAAAAAGCCATGTGGGTTTTTTGCCTTGGCGTTTTTTATGGCGTTTTTATCCACAGTTACAATGCAGAGGATGGACCAAGTATCTGTGTGTCCTACGAGAAATAGGCTGGAAACAAACAGTTTCACACAAAACAAAGTTCATATTGAATTTTACACCATTTAGAACAAACATGCCATTACAAACAAACATACCCAACTGTATCCTGCGTGCCAAAAGCAACAGCAAACAATTTGCACCATCATTTGGGGCCAATCTTCCTAGAGGAGCAGACATTTGGAATAAAGCATGCCTTACAAACCACAGAAAAGAGACAAAAGGGTCCGCCGGGGCGTGTTTAAGTAGAACTCTACCAAGGAAATGACATCAGGAGAGGGCAGATACTTGCCATTTATCCTAATCCCTTTTAGCTGGGTGAAACTTCTAACTTGTAAAGGCTGGAAAAACTGCCTAAGGTCAAAAAAAGCAATTTCCACAGGAAGGCTAAAACACCAGAAAAAAACTCCAGAAAAAACGCCAAAATGCAGGAAAATGCAATGGCAGTTTTCTTGGCGTTTTTCATCAAGAAAAAAAACGCAGGACAAAAACCCAAGTGGAAACTTAGCCTAAGGCTGGTATTTGGCTGCTCAAACAGCATTTGGTGTTTTTTACACCTTTTGTGCTAGAGGGCTTCATAATGCATTGTACATGCACTCCACTGCAGACAAAGAATGATTTACCTAATACATCATGGCCATTACAGTACTTAGGTGTTATAAGTTTGTCGCCTTTCACTCTGGTCACAGTAGACCCTTTTATATATTTGCCTTCATATTTGAGGCTATAAATTTAAGTGTGAATTCAAATTAATACTTTAGCTCAGCTGTTCTCCAGTTTTTTCTCCACTCTACATATTTTACATGTGGGTCAAGTAGAGACCTGGCAAATGCCTGCCAATCCTATAGACTGCAGGGAAAATCTAAAAAGAATCTGTGCTAAGTAAAAACGCTACTGTATATGACAACTAGAATGACTACAGGACAAAAAAAATTAAAATTCTTAATGTTTCGATAAAACCAAAACCAAAGAAATTCCAAAGAATGTGCACTGTTGTATACACAAGATCCTTAGGTAACAATATCATAATCTTCACAAATCATCAGCTTGCAATCAACGCATCAGTTGTCAGCTGTGACTCAGAAACTGGCCCATTTAAACATGACAGTAGTAGAAGCAATAACTGTTATCGAAAGTGCTGTATTTTTATCATTTGTCAGTTTGTTTCCTCCTTTTATACCTGTGATTATTAACAATGTGAACGCCTTGCATGTGTGCAATGCACAGTAATGGGACAACGCTGGATAAAACTAGAAGTATTTGTGTTACAAAGTTTAGATTTGGCAGTTATGAACCAACTGACATATCTTGCGCATTTTCTAGTATAAAGTCTGCATTTCTGCAGGATAGTTTGAATCTTGTTCCTTGTCTAAGACTGTTTGGATTTCTACTATTCTGATATTACAAATATGGGGCAGAAGAAGGTAACAATGATCACTCAAAATATATAGAATACCTAACATATATTCGGATTTAAATACCATCCAAAATGTAAACGAAAACAATGTGAAAGTAAACAATAAATCAATACCAGCCTATCATGTAAAATTGAATGCCTACAGAGATCAGTGCTGTCTTTATGGCATTACTAGCACTCTACAGATCAATAAAAGGGTTGCTGAAATTAACCTTTCAATTGCATTTAAAGAC
This sequence comes from Spea hammondii, assembly GCA_029215755.1. NCBI lineage: Eukaryota > Metazoa > Chordata > Amphibia > Anura > Pelobatidae > Spea > Spea hammondii. Next base: position 99,262,948 of record JARDYJ010000003.1, read on the forward strand.
ACTTATCTATTTCAGTACATGTGATCTGAGATCTGTTTACTTATTCAATGGATACATTATGCCCCATGAAGTTTCTCTGGTAAGTATTCATTAATTATAAGTAACGGGTATTGGCCGGTGAGGACTGTTTAAAAGAGCAATGAAATGTGGAACTGTATTTACCACATTTAAGAACAAAAGCCGGATTTGATTCACTGGTAGATGATTAGAGTCTAGAAAAATGGATCTCCATGTGAACACTTAATTATACATAATGAAACAGTAGAGTGCTGTGTTTCTTTATGTAGTTTCTTTGAGTCCTTACATCAAAGTCATGTCAATTAAGATAAGATTAAGACATTTTGTTTTGTGTAATGTAAGCATTTATTTCCAAAGTTCCCACCGTAGAACAAGCTCATTATGGCTTTCCTAGAGAATCTAAGAATCTACAGAATCTAGACTAAGAGAATCTACATTTTCTAGACTGATTAAAAACAGATAGAACTGACCATATAGAGCTGGAGCCAAGAAGGAAATTAACCTCACAAGGTATCACTAACTGTAGCATATGATAAAAGCTAGGAACTATCACAGTTATTAAAGCAATCTCAAAAAGAATCCCCAACTTACAACCTATGGTTTACATCAGGCTTCTGATTTTCAGAATTGGATTCTGCTTGAATAGGAGACCTCTGAGGTTCCCAAAAGCTTCACCTTTACCACACCCCACCTGTAAACTCCAGCAGCCAGTGGTTTAACACAAAATGGTATCCTCCATTGTAAATTATTATCTATATATCATATGTATATTTTAGATTTAAATGGGGCTGTTTCCAAAGGATCCAGCAGCATTCTAGGGGACTAAATTTCTTAAAACAAGTTGAACCATTTTAATAATTGATGAGTGAGGAAGGTGTTATGGCAGCAGAAGCAGTTGTAGTAGGCCACTGGAAATACATGGTACTGAAGAACATAGAATTTCCCCCAACATTCCAAAAACATATCAGGGTAAGGAAGGAGACTGAGCCACAAGAGTAGAGTCAGGGTAAGGCATAGGGCAGGCACTGGCAGAAAAACTGAACCCCCCTATATTGATAAGGAAGGATACTGAGCAGCCACAGCAGCAGAGGCAGGACGGGGTAAGGCACAAGTTCTGCCAGACAGAGACATCCAGACTGTACAAAATTTTACAAGACAGTTTCCGCCTCCATATTAGAAAAAAGGTATCCCCCCAGAGTAAGGAAGGGAATTAAGGTGCAGCCAGGAGCTAGCAGACATTATTGATGCTGTATGTTTACACCATGCACAAATACTATTTATATATATATATATATATATATTCCAAATCACTCATTCACAATGTATTCATTTTGATCATACATAGTATTTAAACCAAACTACAAATCTAATAGTATTTGTTTTCTATAACAAAGCAACATTTATCTATATGACACAATGGGCTGGGTTCATCATAAAAGATGTGTCTACACATGGTTATATATGTCTACATATGTTCTGCTATCCTCACCATATTGAGGCACTTGGCAGCTATGTAATTTTTTTACAACAGAAAAAGTAGGGGCTTCTATGGGGGTGTGCCATTAGTCCTTCTGGTTAAATCTATTCCTAATAGCGTATTAGGCACTTGTGTAACAGGCCATTTTTTTCTCTATTAATGGAGCTGCAAAGTACAAGGGCATGTGGATGAATGCTAACTTCCTTAGATTTCAACAGTCATTTACTTTTTATTATTTTTTTTAGGATTCCTTAAGTTGTTCCCCATATTTTAACCTTTCATATTCAGTTTTGTAATTTTGACAATTTAGAATAAAATGTAATTTTTTGTCTAACTTTGGAACTAATGTGCATCCATTTTCCTTATTCAAGTCTTGTTAGTTCCTCCTATTATTCTAATTTACTGAACATTTCCCAGTTCAACTAAAACAGGGATTTACTTCAGTATTCTTTTTGGTTCCACTATAATAAAGAGTGGTGAAAGTTATACAGTATTTGAAATCTAAAGTTTTTTCATCTCCTATCTTGTCAAAAGATATATGTTTCTTTCAACAGAAGGATACATCATAAAAGCAAAATGAAAGGTACTATCTCAAAGAATGTTTTTGTGATGACCATGCATCATCTTGAGCTGAAGAAGAGTTTGCCGATAACAGGAAAATGTAATGAATTATGGAAAACTAGATTTTTTTCAGTAGGCAGTCACAATGGTTGGTACATCATTAATCCTTTGAGTAGCAGATGGGGTGTGTTAAACATAAAAAAAAACTTGTATTGCCTCTGATCCATCTTAAAGAAAAATGAAAACCTTTTCAATTGATGGCAAAATTAAATATCAGTGTAATAGTCCTCCTGCAGTACACATCCTGCATTCTAACATGTAGTTATAATTTTAAAAAGTCACTAATTTAAATGTTTCCTAACACTCAGGTCTCCTCCTTCTAGGATACCAGAGGGTGCATGACATCATTGTTCATCATGTTGTACGCTTTCAATATGTCAATGCCAGCATCACAGAACTTATATTTTCCCCTTTTACACAGGTGTCTAAAATCTAAATTGATGGTCGTGAAGTAAAACAAATTCGGACAACTCCAGCAAATTGCCAAGATTCTACACAAAATAGACAGAAATTAAGTTTTGGCCTTAGACCAAAATTATGTGGAAGGAGGCAAGGCTGGATTAACCAAGGTTACCAGGAACAATTGCTTCAGGGTCCCAGAGTAGTAGGAGCCCTGAGCTCCCCATCCTGTAGTAGACTTACTTGATTTGTAGTAGCCTAACTGTCCATTGCTATGCTACCTGTGAGCTCTGGATTGATGTGAGGAACTGTCAGACTAGCAGAGAGGAACCAGCTCTACAGCAGGTATGTACACCGATCAGCCATAACATTGTGACCACCTACCTAATATTGTGTATATCTCCCTTTTGCCGCCAAAACAATCCTGACCCATCGAGGAATGGACCCCATTATTTCTCTGAAGGTGTGCTGTGGTATCTGGCACCAAGAGGTTAGCATCAGATCTTTGAAGTCCTGTAAGTTGCGAAGTGGGGCCTCCATGGATGCATCCTGGTGCCATGTGTTTGTTACCGCTCCCGTCGTGTTGCCGCCGGCAGGGACGCCGAGACGCAGCCCGCGCGGTCGGCTCCCTGCTCGTGCCGTCGCGGTGAGCTGCCGCCGGGTCCGTCCTCTTTCGAGACGTGCGTCCCCGGCGAGTTCGAGGGATCGTGACGGGGCGCGAGCCTCTGCGTCGTGAGAGCTAAACTAATGAATATTCATGTCACTCTTAAAGTGACATTTATCATTTTTCCTCCTCCCCCTAATTAGGAGGGTAGGAGGATCTGTATTGTTGGAGGGATATTTAAACCCTCATTTGGCACTACACCCTTGCCTGTGTTAGTGCCTTTTTGCCTACACTAGCGTTTGAATCCTGATTTATCTCTCTGGTATTGACTCCTGCTTGAACCTGACCTCCGTTGTTTCGCTGCCTGCCCTGACCTTTGCTTGTAACCCCGACTACTCTATTGCCTGACCCCTCGGATACCGTTATTATTATTTTTTTTTCTGTTCCTGAGTTTCACCTTTTCATTACTCTCGGTGGTGAACGGCCTGTATCTCCTGTGCCCTGGTGGCAGTGCGTCCTCTCTCCACCAGGAGGCGCTGATTCTGCAGCACAGATCCAGAACCCGTAGCTCGGTCGTGACAGTGTTCTCCTGGCCATCCACGTGATGCAAAAGAAAACATAATTCTTTAGACCAGGCCGCTTTTTTCCATTGCTCCGTGGTCCAGTTCGTATGTTCACGTACACATTCCAGGCACTTTCGGCAGTGGACAAGGGTCAGCATGGGAACCCTGACTGGTCTGAGGCTAAGTAGCCCCATGCACAACAAACTGTAATGTACTGTGTGTTCTGATACCTTTCTATAAGAATCAGCATTAATTTATTTCAGAAATTTGAGCTATTGTAGCTTGTCTGTTGGATTTGACCACACAAAGTGCCGTCTACACCCCACAAGAGCTGCAGTTTAGGAGATGCCCTGACCCAGTTGTCTAGCCATCACAAATTGGCCCCTGTCCTTTTTCCTGCTTCTAACGCATCAACTTTGAGGACCAAATGTTCACTTGCTCCCTAATATATCCCAACCAGTTACAGGTGCCATGATAACAAGATTATTTGTGTTATTCACTTCAGTGTTTATAATGTTAGCACTGATTGGTGAATATATAACCCTTTCTTGGCCACCCAAATACTAGTTGTTGCATGTCATTAAGGTGTGCCACTCCATTGTGCTTCAGGTGTCTAAATCGTATTATGAGAGATTGCCTCCACCTAGTTAAGGAGGCTAGTATGCAGACAGGTGTTATAACTAGGAACATATGCGGTGCATACAAAATGATGACTGACTCAGAAGCAGCAGTGGTGCGTAACAAGTATAAACAGTGATAAAAGCGGCTTTGGGCCCTGGAGTAATTACACAGGAAGGGACCCTTCTCTGGATTTCCTGCCTTTAGCAAGCACTTTTTACCTCCTTTTTGCTTTCTGTGTCTGCTTTTTCTTCTGCTTTTTGCTTTCTTTTTTCTTTCTACCTCTTTCCTACCTCTTAGGACAAAACAAATTGCCAATCTCTTTATTTTCACCTTGCTTGCTGGCATCTTTTCCTTAATTTTCTATCGTCTTTCCCTTTTTTATTTTATCTTGCTTGCCTGCCTTTTACATTTTTCATCCTCTTTTTAACTTATATTCTCCACCCACACATACATATACACAATCATACATATATACATACACACATACATAGCTAATCAGCCAACATGTCATCTCAAACCCATTCTCCTCTGACTTCTGACATCAACAAGGCATTTTCGTCCACACAACTGCCGCTCACTGAATATTTTCAGTTGGTCGGATAATTCTCTGATTCTCTGTAAACTCTAGAGATGGCGGTCCGTGAAAATCCTAGTAGATCAGCAGTTTCAGAAATACTCAGAACGGCCCGTCTGGAACCAACAACCATGCCATGTTCAAAGTCACTCAAATCCATTTTCTTCCTCATTTTGATGCTTGGTTTGAACTTCAGCAAGTTGTCTTGACCACGTCTACATGCCTAAATGCATTGAGTTGCTGCCATGTGATTGGCTGATTAGCTATTTGTATTAACAAGCAATTGAACAGGTGTACCTAATAAAGTGACCAGTGAGTGTGTGTATATATATCCTGCCACAGAGAAAATTAGGCAAATTGAATAAAATATTGAGAGGCTGGCAAATTGTGTTATGGGCCACTGTGGTGATGTATCAAGAAAGCAGGCTGGGATGGTGCTCCAACAGTCTGGGTTTACACACGGGAAGCTAATTGCAGCATACCTGGCCTAAAGAAGAAGTTTTTTTCTACAGATATACTCTTCCATAGGACACAGGGAGGTTGGAGGGGCTAAACTTTTTGTAATAGAAGCCAAGACTAAAAATGATATCAATTATCATCAGTCACACCAGTCACACCATTTAGAACAACATAAATGTAATAAATTAATATATGTCAGATCTATGTCTAAATCCAGCTTTTGGTTTCATCCAAAGGCTTTTTAAAAGTTTTTTTAACCTTAATTAGGTTTTACAGACAGTAACTTCTTCACAAAGACCAGATTTCAAAAGAGAGCTGTTTTCACTAATTGTAATGGAAATATATTCTATTCAATTATATCTTTCCATTTGACTTCATATTTATGATATTATGATGTTGATTGATCTGTTTTCCCTATAAGGTTAACTGTTATACTGTATGTCAAAATAACTACGTAAAATAATTGCCCTTTTACATTAACAATGAATAAAGGTATTACATACAGTATTATATGTTGATAGTTTACTCAATAATTTAACCAGTGTATTAGCTTGTCACTCTCCATCCCTCTCCCCACCCCTTCTTTTCACACTTTCTATCAGATGAGCTATCTGGACAGTTTGTGTTGGTAGTAAAGTACTGTAATCCTACTACACTACTATTATTTTGATACCACCACATGTTATTTGAAAGAAAGCGAGAAAACCTTAGCTTAATTCTGATCAGACTTGTGATCTTCTCTTTTACTTAATAAACTATCATAGTTGTATGTAAATAATTTTGAGCAATTTTTATAAAAATATGTATTTGTTATATCTGTGCAACATATTATATGTGTGATGTTGTCAGTAAAATAATGACAGTTCATTCTGTGTTGTTTTGGTGCCCACACAGCTACATTTACATTGCTATAAATATGATTAAAAGATGGCATAATCAATGCCGTCTTAGTTCCTGACAACAGATAATTATCATATTTGGTTATACAAAAAGATAACAGAATGTTATTTTTAAATATTTAAAAATATATTTCCCTTCACAATCTAAAGATGCCCAGTAGTGCCATTAACTCAGCATTGGCAGAAAACAGTGGGACCCTGATAAACCCATCTACTGTCTTGAGACGTCTAGTCAGAAGTAGTCTTCACAGGGGACTCAAATATTCACAAAAACACAGGAATTCAGGTGTCGAAAAATGGCACCAGGAGCTCTAGACTGATGAGGGAATATTTTGCAATATTTGGCTGTAGCAGAAGGCAGTTGTTTGCTGAAGGGCTAGAGGGCAGTACAAAAATGAGTGTTTGCAGGCAACAGTAAACGATGCTGGAGGTTCCTTCTGCAAATGGAGTTGAGGATTTGGTCAGAACCAGTACAGGTAGATTTCCATCATGCAATGCCATCATGCAATGGTTATCTCTCAACCACTCTGCATTTTTCACCTCCAGGCCCATCATTTATGATACCCCACTCAACCCTCCCCTTCTCTAATACCATCACTTGCTCTGTCATGTTGATCAGTATTGCTTCAGACCTGATGAATGATGAAGAGAAGATAACTCTCGAAAGCTTGCCTTTTAAATATTATGCTACCCCAATAACAAAGGTATCACCGCATACTCTGCAATACTCTTTTTTTGACATTGTATATATATATATATATATATATATATTGTGGTAAAGTGTATGGGAGAGTGGTTGATGGGATATATGTCTCACCTGGTTACCTCAGCCAGGCCTGGTAGCAAACCCAGGTGCTCTCAGGTGAGGCTTCCTAAGCTCGTTACTGGGGAGGAGGCCTTAAAAGAAAGGGCTGTTAGGTTTTCAGAGGGAGGGAGACACTGAATGAAGGAGCAGCTACAGCCAGCGCTGCAGCCCACCAGGTATGAAGCTTTACCCCATACAAAACTGGTTACTTTGCTTTGCGTCAGACCTTAGGCTGCTAGAGAGGTATCCTGCTGTTTAGTTAGAGCCGGACAGGCTTATAGTTTGTTTTCTTTACAAGGTGCTCTGTGATTACAACATCTAAATAAACACGCTTTTACGTTGGAAACCTGTGTGAAACTGTCATTGCCGCCCCATGCGTGAGCTGTCCCCTACAATATATATATATATATATATATATATATATTGACACCGGTTACTCGTGCAATTCAGTTTGGGAAGGATTTGGAACACATTACTTGCGATGTTAGTTTTTTAGCAAATTTACAACATACAGATGTGATATCACTGTAATCAGAAAGAATTCAGGTTTGCGCAGCTAGGCATAGCTATGTTTGTACAAACATGACCATGTGAACAATTTACAGGAAAAACAGAATTATCCCTTCAGATTTGTTCCATTGAATATGAGTTAAATGTAAGCTATTTTAACACCCATAAAATATTAATTAAATATCACATAGTGACAGGCAAGTGTTATAATGAAGTATCTCAATATTTGTTTTAAATAATCTAATACAACATAGAATATGGGTAAAATGGCTGACATTACACATATGTTATGAATATACATAAGACATACTGGCACAGAAGTAGAAGAGAGCCCTGCTCTTGTAGGCTTAAAAACCATCATTTTAATGGACATGATCATGTGAGACTAGATTCCAAAGAACATCAAAGGAAGACATACTGTAGCAAGGAAAAAGGCAGGGGAAAATTGGCTCTATGGGCATTACTGATGTGAAAGTCAGGTTACAAGGAAACATCAGGACACTGTGAATAGACAGGATGCAAGTCAAAGGTTGTCAAACATAATTAATGTCAAATAAATTGCAGCAACAATTTGATGATGGAATGGGCCACAGAAAGCTATCCATGCCAGAGGGAGGCAGGTTTGTAGAAGTGTGGTAATAGTCCAAACAAATTCTAACCTGTAGTTGAAGACTCAGACCTAAGCCAGTAGGCTCCAGGAAAGTCTGAAAGTCAACGTTCAGTAATTTAATGTGAGTCCTTGGGACTTGATGTTTTGCGCTTGTTTCTGGGTATATTACAATCTACAGTTCTGATCATGAAAATTACTTTCAAGCTGTAGCATTATATTGGATCTCCCCAGTGTCAGTAAAACAAACTTTAGATTAATAAACTGATTGAGACCAAATTCCATAACACAGAATTTTATGCCTAATAAAAGGGTACATTGACTATATTGTGAGGTAGGATTCATTGAGTATACTGTGAGATAATTATTCTGAGTGAATTAACTACAAAAATGAAAGGCTTATGTAATGATTCTTAGCATTAATGCACCATTTGGACTACATATAAAAATGTAAAATTAATTCTTTTAATTGCATTGCAGGTCACATTGAAACTCTATCTAGTTAAGACGAAAAAAGCTGCACTACATTCCATTCTTCTTATTTTCTTGTAATTTTATTAGAAGCCATATTTTCTATAATGGCTGAAATGTGATTAAGAACAGTGTTTTTTTTATAAATACTAATAACACATTGTAACACACTATACTTAAATACTTATGATAACTGATAGTGTGTTTTCATTAAGATAATGCTGATTATATATATCTATATATATTCAATGTGTATATTTCTTTTACACGTTGTGTCACTCAGATAACGAAAACATATTTGTGCCCTAGACATCATAACAATGAGTGCTTAGAGATAAGGAAAAAAAAAAACCTGTTCTTCTTAGTCTCCACCAAATGTCCTAATCAATCATATTTTGTTTTATGAAAGGAAATCTATCATCTAACCTAATAAATTTGTTTATTTCTAGAACTGTTATTTAACACCTGAAAATGCTGTGACTTGTTTTTATACTAGTATTATTACCAAAGAGAAGTATTGGTAAGTAAAGATTAGTACATCGATAGCATAAACATTAACTTTATGTGAGCTACTACTGAAATTTTACAAGAATTGGAAATGCATTTCTAAAATTAGAAATAATAAAGACACATATATAGTATATTTCAGATGTATTTTGTTACTTGGTACAAAATGACTATATTTTTATAAAAACTGCTTTTAGCTTGTAGGGAAAATGTATATACCATGACATCATTATATTTGAGTCATAAAATGTGTGTACCCTAATTTGTGTTTCATGCATATCTGAATCCAAAGCAATTGTACAAAGAAATAAATGTTTAGAGGTAAATATAGGGATAATTTCTTCAGTCTTGAAACCTTAACTTTCTAACCTGGTTCATATCCATGTGAAACATTTGTGTCTGATTCTACCCACCTTTCAGGGAACAATCAATCCTATGCAACATTTTAAGATTATTTTCTTAAATTCCATATCACTAATAATTTGTTTGGTTGGAAGATAAAATGCCAATGGCAGATACATTTTACAGTATTTAAAACAAAATGACACATTAATGTAACAGAAAAATGTTACCCTTAGGCTACAGGGGACACTTAAGCAGGGTCACAAATCTCAGTCGGGGTACAGTTCCCTGAAAACAGAGAAATCTGGGGTTACCCTTTTTTCTGATCACTGCAATCAACTCAAACTTTTTGATTTTAATTTAGAATAAAAATGTACCTTGGTTATGAACTGGAAATTGAGTCTTTTATTACCAGCTAAGGCAAATGTATTCATTCTAAAATTCCAGCCTTTCATTCTCTACCGCCCGTACTCATTGCCTTCTGTGCTCAAATTGCCCACCTGTTCATAATCCATCAAACTACCCAAGCTTGTGTTTAGCACTTATACATTATACTAAAGCTGCTTTGTTAACTTCTCAACCTTACACCATACCATTAGGTTAAAAACCTTTAACCATTAAAGCATGCAGACAATTTGTTGCAACATGTAATGTAATTTTAATACACCAGTGCATAGTTCTTATATTTGTTCACAGGTGTACTGGTTATATCACTCTCAAATATGGATCTCTTCTAATACATAATGCATACCGGAGAAATCAAATTGTCCTACTGGAATTATCTTTGCTAAATATTAGGATTTTAGAAAATCAATATAACAGAAAAAAACATGTGTTTTACCTTTGCCAACTGAAACTGCCCAGTGAGTAATATTTACTGAACTGATGTGATTTAATTGAAAGCAATGGTTACCATACATTTGTCTATTCCAACTGATGTAAATTAGATCAAGCACATAATATATGACACAATAATATGCAACATACTACCACATTCTCCTCTATCTGTTTATTTTTCTGTCACATATAATAAATATATAAACGTTTTAATTTTATCAGCTCCCCTCAAATGCTGTTTGTGGCAAGTTTGCATTCTGATCATGATTGCTGGAATCAAGCTAATTAAATGTGTTGGATTAAATATTGTGCAAGATTGAAGTTGCACACATTTTTGGTAACTAATTAAACAAAGCGAGCCAAGGCATGTGTGACCAATAACAACAAACTGTTAAAGCGCACATAATTGACCAAATCATTGGACAACAGATTTTGTGTGTTCTTTAAATGCTGTGAAGCAGAGCCAATAGACATTATGTATATTAGACAATTTTATTGTCTGCTCTGTGCAGATGGGCTGACACTGGAATGTGCAACCCATATGCTTACTGTGCTTGCCACCAATAAGAACAGTCATCCAAAAGAGAGGCAGACAAAAGTGGGAGCAATGAATCGATTTGGGAACTAGATGTTTTTTCTGTCTACTCTAGAAAAATAAAATACCTAAAATGAAACTGTGTTTCTTTAACAGCACAAACTCAGGTATCCACATATATAGCTTCATAATGGAAATAATGAAAAAACTGTTATTGGTTGTCATTCCTATTTAACTTTACTTGTCATGTTTATGTCTGTATTACATGGTATACCTTACGAGAAATATATTGTATGCCCTTCATGCAATAACTAATTAATGTAAAATCTAGACATCCTGTTTAGGATTTATTTTCCAGTCAATAATTTTTGTAGGAAAAAAAGTTCTGCTGTATAATATGCATCCATAAACATATTTCAATGCTCCCCCTAAGTCCTGTATTCTACAGCATGATGCCTATTTATGTCCTTATTCATCTTTATTCTAGTTTTTGCTCCCTTCCTTTTTAACAGTATCCAGGTATTCCCCAATGTGGTTATATAAGTTTCCTATTTGTGGTCTTCTTATCTTATCATCCACCAGGACCAGGCAGCTGGGTTTTACATGCAATTCTCTTCAAAATGACTTAGCTTAGCTGATGCTATCGTATATGAGGCTCATACACCAGCTTATTGTCAGTGTAAATCAGTTCAACAGAAAGCAATGAGTCGTTCATAAGTTTATAAACCAATTGACATTGTTTGAAAATAACATTAGAAGAAAAAATTTATCATTTGTAGTAACCTTACAATCAGTGGTCTCTAGGGACATTTCTTCAAAGTTAAAAATAAAATGTCATTTAAGATGGTATTCTCTGTGTGCAGGGGTGTAACTAGAAACCACAAGGCCCTGGTGGGACCCCCCCCCAACTTCACCAAGCAGAATGTCCCACAGTGTAACCCTTGCCCTAAACAGCTTGGGAGCACAACATTTGTCCCCAAACAGCTTATGTTTGCTTTTACCCCAAGTAGCTTATTTAAGCCATCATTGCACCCAAGCAGCTTGCCTATGTCTAATGCACACGTACACATTTATTATAAGACACACATTCCGTCTCACACCACTCATGCTAAAACACACTCCATCTCACCCCACTTACACATGCATGCTCACACACACAAATACACATGCATGCTCACACACACAATTACACATCCATGCTCACACACAATTACACATGCATGCTCACACACACAATTACACATCCACGCTCACACGCAATTACACATCCATGCTCACACACACAATAACACATCCATGCTCACACACACAATAACACATCCATGCTCACACACACACAATTACACACCCATGCTCACACACACACAATTACACATCCATGCTCACACACACACAATTACACATTAATGATTACATACACACTATTACACATCCATGCACATTCATGCTCACATACATACATTCATAGCCCCTTCCTCCCCATGTAATGTGACCCAGATACGTTCTTGTCTCCCATGACGGTTCAAAATAGTTTAGAAAGGGCCTTTCCAACCTAACACTGTAATAAATTATTATAGTGTCTGATGAGTACATTACAGAGAGACTACTGTTCGTAAAACTAGTCTGGTTAGCTTTTATATATATATATATATATATATATATATATATATATATATATATATATATATATATTTGCGGTTGCAGACTAATGGTATGTCTGGTTAGTCTACTATTTTAGTCTACTGCTGCCAGTGGTTGGCTTAATATTTATAAACGATTCACTATGAAAAACCAACAAATGGCACTTTTACTCTGAAGCCTCAATTCTCATTACAGCTTAAGATTTCTATCTGTGTCAGGTTTCTACTGGATTTATATTATCCATAACTGCAAATATTAGGGTTTTATGAATATGGAAGAACGTCAGAATAGTATTAAGAAAATGTGCACTATAGTTATTAGTTCAAAAACAGATTAATGATTTGCTGATAAACGACGGATGACTACTTTAATGATCAAAGACAAAATGTTTTGCTTGGTATGTACCATAAAATAAGTGTAATAAAGTTTTATAGTTTATAATAATATAAACCAAGCTTTTTCTTTTCTCAGATAACATAATATTAATTTGTGGAGGATCAAACAGAGAAACTCTGATCACATTTTCTTCGCTATCCAGTTTATATCCAGTATTTGTCTTGTCACATATGCAAATGATCTACATACCACTTCTGAAAGTGTTGCTTCTTACTTGTTAAATTTTGTTTTTTTATTTAACAATTTTAAAATGTAATCTGAAATATGCAAGATTGTAGCTTTATATAAATTCATGCTACCTTTTTCTTAGACTAACTATGTTTAATATAAATCTTTCCATTAACAGCAACTGTCTCCTAATTTATTAAATCAGATAGATACTGTACTGTAATGGATTTTGGTTGCAGAATACACTTAACTTTAGGGTTGTCTAGAGATATAGACTTTTTTCTCATAAATAAATATTTCTTAATGTACGGGTTGTGACCTAGAATCTTGAAAAGGCAAATGTTAAGCAGTACAAGGTACCAAACTCAAACTGCTAATGTGAATGGAGTGGTACATATAATATGGTTTGAAATGTCCTGATGACATAAGAGTCAATTGAAAATATAATCTGTTGTCATGTACTATTGTTGTGGATCATTCACAAAACACAAAAAAATCAGCAAATTCCCGTACAGCTGTTACAGTATTTACAGTATAATCCCAGGAGTTCATCTCAATGGGTAACCATTTAGTATGTTAAATGACTTACATTTCGTAAGTCATCTTTTTAAAAGTGTTAAACAAGCAGTAAGAGAGGGGACTCAATAAATTACTTGTCTAATCATTAATTGTTGCTAATGGTTAGTGAAAACTTTAACTATTGAAATTCAACTACATGTCTAAACTCAAGTTTGAGATTCTACAATCCAGACTGTGACCACAAATAAAGGCTATATAAAGATCAGTAGGAAACAACATGAACTAAGTTCTGTGGGTAAGCAGAATATTAGCACATCATAAACTGACCATTTTTGCCAGAATTTACACGAGTTAGGCATAACATTATGACCACTGACAGGTGAAGAGAATAACACTGATAATCTTGTTATCATGGCACCTGGGTCAGTGGGTGGGATATATTAGGCAGCATGTGAACATTTGTTCTCAAAGTTGATGTGTTAGAAGCAGAAAAAATTGGCAAGCGTATGGATCTGAGCAACTTTGACAAGGGCCAAATTGTGATGGCTAGACAACTGGGTAAGAGCATCTCTAAAACTGCAGCTTTTGTGGGATGTTCCCTGTCTGCAGTGGTCAGTACCTATCAAAAGTAGTCCAAGGAAGGAAAAGTGGTGAACTGGCGACAGGGTCATGGGCAGCCAAGGCTCATTGATGCCTGTGGGGAGGCAGGACCATGTGGTCAAATCCAACAGACAAGCTACTGTAGCTCAAATTGCTGAAAAAGTTAATCCTGTTTCTGATAGAAAGGTGTCAGAACACACAATGCATCATAGTTTTTTACTACCAGAAGTACCAACAATGGGCACATGAGCATAAGAACTGGATCAAAGAGCAATGGAAGAAGTAGGCCTGGTCTGAAGAATCACGTATTTTACATCACATGGATGGCCAGGTGTGTCACTTACCAGGAGAACACATGGCACCAGGATGCATCCATGGAGGCCCCACCTCACAACTTAAAGGATCTGCTGCTACCGTCATGGAGCCAGATACCACAGCACACCTTCAGAGTTCCAGTGGAGTCCATGCCTTGAAAGATCAGGGCTATTTTAGTGGCAAAAGGGGGCCGTACACAATATTATTCAGGTGGTCATAATGTTAAGGCTGATCGGTGTATAAACAAATTGAACACACCTAAGGTAAAACACCCACATGCAGAGAGACGTGCAGAGAGACGTTCAGAGAAAGTTTATTTAGGGCAATTGAATCATTTCAGTGCCAGATTAAAATTATTAAATATGTTCCAACATTGAAATACTATATTTATTTTCATTTGTATCATTGCTGAATTAAAGTAATTTAGTTCAACTGCTTGCTATAAGTGCTTTGGAAAAAGTCTATGTACTTTTTCTTTTCAAAGGATTTTTTTTTTCTGTAAATCTTAAAACGTTACAAGCACAAAGCCTAGAATAGTTTATTTTCACAATTGATGAAAACCCCACCAGAAGATGTTGCTTAATTTACTAGAAAGATGTTTCAGGTGGGGTACACAAGATATAAAGCACATGTGCAGCATTTCCCAAAGACTTGGAGGAACTAATACAAGATATGAATTCCTTTGGATTAAATGGACTGGATATATAGAGATACACTATATGGAGAAAAATAATTAGGGCACCTGACCATTACACCAACAGGGACTTTAATGACATTCTAAATACATAGAAACTAATACTGTATGTATACAAAAAACAAAAACTGTCTGCGCTTCTAATACTGTATGTAGTTGGTCCCCTTTTGCATCCATAACAGCTTCTTGGAAGGCTTTCCACAAGATGTTGGAGTGTGGGAATGTTTCCTCATTCATCCAATAGAGCACTGATGTTGGACAGAAAGGCCTGCCTTGCAATCTCCATTCCAGTTCATCCCAAAGGTGTTCAATGAGGTTGAGGTCAGGGCTCTGTGAGGGGCAGTCAAGTTCTTCCACACCAAACTCATCCAACCATGTTTTTTCAGGACCTTGCTTTGTGCACTGGGGCTCTGTCCTGCTGGAATAAAAAAGGGTCTTCCCCAAATTTTTCCCACAAAGTTGGAAGCATAGCATATTTTATGAGTTGTGTTTCCTGAATTGTAATATATATTACTACGTTGCATTTTTAAAAATGTTCTTGTTGATTAGTCTTGTTTTGTTTTAAAGGGGATAATAAAGTTTTAAAAATAACAAGATCTAGCAAGTTTTAAAATAATCTTAAATAAGTCCTTATCTGACAATGGTCTCTGTATTTTACATTATAAGTAATGCATGTTTAGAAATGAAAATGCCAACATTTTGTGTGTTTCTAGCTAAACTTTAAGTGGATAGCAATGTATGCCATTAGCAGCAGATACAGATCCATGTCTATGATTAATGATGAATTGAGGAGAACATATTATGGAATAAGATACAAAATTGCACACCCTAGGGATTATTTAATAGTTAGTAAATAGTTTTAAAAAAATGCTAAAGCTTTCATTTTTCAACTTCTTACACATGACCAGATGTGACTTCCTCACATTTTGCCTATGTGTTTGGAATATAGCTTTGAGCTTTGGAGTCTACATATGCTTGGCCTGAGGAAAAATGTAATGGATAAATTTATACTACAGTGAATGGTTTATGATGATTAATACGTTGCCAGCAACTTTTTTTTGGTCCAGATTGGATACTCGATGGATATTAGGATAATAAGAAACAACATGCTTTTGTTAGTTTTGGTTATTGTTATTCATATGTGAAGAGCTAAAATTATACTTTTGTTGCATTATTAATGAGAAAAGAGTAACACAAAAGAAAAGAAATGTGTACCCAGAGGACTGGAAACAAAGAGCTTAGTGTGTAATATCACTCATGTATGCACATGTGCTTATATAGTTTAGACACACTGGTTCAAGTAAATATCTACCACGTGGAAACAGAAAGAAAGCTATTAACACCTGGCAAATACTTGGTGTCACTTTAAAGTGCTCTCAAAGCAAGTAATTATTCTTAGTAATAAATTCAAAAGATTATGTTATCTGCATTTAGATGTTGAAAGTTTATAGCCAACTACTTTATTTATATGCAGTTTTATCCTTAATAATTGCATAGTATAATTAGATCAAACCCTTTGTTGTGATTAGTCAACAAACACAGTAGAGAAAAAAGCCTGCATAATGGTTTCATAGAAACCCGTCCTGCAAAGTGAATTATGCTAAAAGGTCTCAAAAACCAGCACATGATGTCACAATCGAAAAAATTCAAGAACAGTTGAGAAATTACGTTAAGGTCATTGTTCATTTTTCCACAATATGAAAATTAAAATTAAATGATATAACTCAGCACTGTGAATTGACGTGTTATTCCACCACGTGGCAAAGTTTCGATCCAACTACAGGATCTATTTTGTAGTTTTGGATCGGGTGGAGTCCTGCTCAAGGACCAAGAATTTGAGTGCTGCCTAATTGCTGCCTTATTTATCAAGGATTGTTCCTTGATAATAAAGAGACAAAAATGGTCACTAACTTGAATACGATCGAGATGCTGTGGCATGACCTTAAGAAGGAAGTTCATACTCGAAAGCAATTCTGCCAAGAGGAGTGGGACAAAATTCCTTACAAAATGTTTGTGTCAGGAACCAAGGGACTTGAACCAGTAACCCTGAACATGGCATACAATCCACCTGTCAGTCTCACCACAGAAGGATCTGTGGTTGCTTGGATTCCTGGTTTCCCCATATCCTTGTCAAGTGTGTGTCAAAATTCTGCCACATCTGTGGCTAGTCAGGCATTTAAGAGCCTACATAAGAGGGTTGCTGCAAGGCTCCTTTGCAGGAGCATTGAACTTTCTGTTCTACTATGAGTTTGCTTGAGCTGTGTATTGACTCCTTCGTTGTGGTTTTGCCCTGTGTACCTTAACTGATTGATTAGTCTGATTCTGACCTTTGATTTGCACTATGACTATTCATTGGATCATCCTTTTGTACCATGGATTGTTTTATCTGTGTATGACCTTGGCTCGTATGACCTCATCTGCCAGTATCCGCTGTTGTCTGCCAGCCTACTCTGCTCACTTCCGTTTTCCATTAGCCTGCTGCTGTCTGCCAGTTCCCCAGCCCACTGCTGTTTGCCAGTCCTTTTCCTTGAGACAGTACCTAGAAAGAAGTAAAAAACTATTGCAGACTGCTTTTTGCAATCAGGTACTTCTATACTGGCCCACCCCATGCTGGGTTCTAAGCACAAACCTTTAGCACAGAGACTCCTACCAGACCAATTAACCGCCTTTTTCACTGTAATAAAGTAAAGTACACATACAATACAAAAACATTAATAGTGATGTTAAAAAAAACAAACATATTTGTCTCAAGAATGGTTGACTAACCTCAGCTTAATTGCACATTGGAACAGACTGGACTACAATCTCATTAGTGCTACTCCTCATACAACATTTAAGATCAAAGAACTACTTAAACTGTTAAAAAAAAATATGTATATTTCCTACAAACCATAAAATAAACAGTTGCTTAGGAGATGATTCAAAATTTCAAAAAGTCTAATGTTTAAAAAAATTCATTCCACACATGTTGAAACATAGAACTTGGCAGTACATATTAATAAGTATCACAATTA
Source organism: Spea hammondii (assembly GCA_029215755.1). Taxonomy (NCBI): domain Eukaryota; kingdom Metazoa; phylum Chordata; class Amphibia; order Anura; family Pelobatidae; genus Spea; species Spea hammondii. The sequence continues at coordinate 99,281,144 of JARDYJ010000003.1, forward strand.
TCTAGGCATGCATATTATCCAATATTTACAACGTGTCATAATTTTGCAGTTATCTTAAGTGTACTGCAACTCAGTACAATAGATATGTCAGAAGAAGTAGATATGATCCTTATAAGCTGGACCATAGCTTGCATGGTGAAAATGGAACTCTTTCTATTAAGTAGAAAAGCCTTTTCTATGGAGACTAGACAAGTGAAAATGGACCAAAAAGATTCAGACAAGTTTTATTGTTTCATTTTTGGTCAATTCACTTTCCGACAACAAATTTATTTTCCTGTCCTTTAGGTTCAGTTGAAATTTAGAGGTGCTTTTTTTTAGAGGTGCTTTTTCCATTCCAAAATGGCATTCCTTGTCATGCTCTCTACATGTCTCCCTACCTTCTCTGCTGACTGCTTCCATATCCCTGTCTGCTTTCCTGCAGGTCCACTTCTTCTTTGCCCCTTCTTCTATCTACTTTTTTCTGTCTTCTTTCCTTGTCCGCCCCATGAGAACCCACTGAAACTGCCCTCCACAGTGCAGAGTCTCCAGGCATACCCTCTCCCTCCATTGGAGGAATAAGGGAGAGGTTGTCATTGTGGCCCTTTTGAGTGCACAGAGAGGGAGGAATAATGCAGATAGATTAGCAGAGAGAGGTGCAAATCTGTTTTAGCTTATGTTAGCTATGGGTCAATGCAGTCAGCACTATGTTAATTTTGAATACTATATAGGCAACTTGTGCACCCATTTTGTGGAAATTGTAAGCTATATTTCATAAAATGAAATCATCTTATTTAAAGTAATTAGTTCTCCCAAATAACTACATGTTATCTAGAATCAGTACGATGTACATTCTATTACTGCCAAGAAAAAAATCTAAATGTCTGCATTGTTTTGTTATGGTGGCTGTTATGTACAGTTTGAGGAATTTCACAGATCTTTAGCCATTTAGTATAAGGGGTCTTCTCATGTCCAAGAATGCCAGTATATGTATATGAATTATTGAGACAAACCAATCATTATTTTTTTCTGAATTTTTTTTTCTTGGCAATTAAGTGGATTTGTAAGTGATACACAGATCAAATCACCGAAATAAAATATGTAACCTTTAGTTTCCTGTTTGTTAACACCAAATTAACAATCATACAATTTTCTTTGGGCAGGACTTTGAATAAGGGACATGAGCTTTTCTTGCATAATAAAGTGCCTCTTCAAACACAATGAATATTATAATTGTACTAATGAAGTCAGTCAATAATTATTCATGGAATACTAGAACATTTTAGAGCTCCACTTCATCTACTCTTAGAAGTTATTTACACTGGGTGAAATGAGCCTTCATACTTTTAGAACTTTACAATTTACAGCCAATTCTCAGCTGCAAATCCAATTCTGCATTTTAGAAGGATTATAAAGTAGAACATGGTATGAATCTTCTTTCTGACTTCTTTGTGTAATTTTAATTTGGTTACAATGCCATCGAGTTTTATTAGCTGTCCCATCAATTATTAAGGGTATAAAATTGCAGAATGCAAAGAAAGGAAAACACAATAAAAAGGACTGCTTGCCTTTTTGTTGTTAAGATTTTTGATTCCTTGTTTTAAGATATTAAAAAAGCCTCGCAACCCATAAATTATGGAAATATGACCCTTTCTATGTTGTAAGATGTAACTGTAACCCATATCATTATATATTGTGTATAGCTTAATGTCATTTGCTGGTTGAGGCCTACTGAATGATTCCAGAACAAATTATTTTAGGCATGTCAGGTGCATGTTTCAGCAGAAAACACTCCATTGATTACTTCATTAGCATGGTACAGAACCAAACTGCTAAGATAAGCGCATCAATACTTATGCAAACCAAGTCAGACTTGTCTGCACCATATAGATATTTTGACCCAACTCATACTCTTGTCAAGCAAGGGTAAGCCAGGTATTGGGCATGAACCAATGACAGATTACCCAGCAAGAGTCCAAAAGAACATTAAAGCTAGGGTTCTGATAAGTCATTGGGAACCAAAGGAAAGGCAACTGCGGACCTTAGAATTTAGTGTGTAGATTGACACACATGAAATGGTTTACATTAACAAAAAACTGCACAGTTAGTCTAGTCCTTTAACGTTCTTATTGTTCCTAAGTATTACAATGACTTTCAGTAACAATCAAAAAGTAACTAAAGTGTGTACTATTAAACAGACATTCAACAATTGGTCTGTATTGGAATTTGGAAGGTTCTATGCCCATTATGTTAGTATTTATGTTTTTTGAGAGTTTTTTAGAGTTGGAATGCATTCTGTTCTTAAAGTCTGATCATAGGAGCCATATTGTGCCTATGCCTAAATGTACCTGAGTTGCTCATTTGTGTGGCGGAGCTTCTGCTGACGTCCTCTCCCCTGATTGAAGGTGGAATGGAATAAAAATAAAAAAACATTTGTCTGAGTCATTTCTAATGCATTTACACATGTCTAATATGTGCTATTTGTACTGCAACTAATGTAATTTCACTAAATCTGTTGTTTTTTTAGATAAGTTATATAACCATCTTTAGCTTACATCAAATATAAAATTATTATTTTCATAGCCCTTCAGTGCTAGGATAATTGCTACTAAAATGCATCGCCTCTGTTTTTGCTAGTTTGGACTTTGGTGCAGTTTAATCGATATCATTGAATATGGATAAAAAGAGTATGCTTGCCTTGGATTACTTTGCAGCATTGAATAAAAGTAATATATACTATCTCATGATGCTGAATGTAATACTTAACTCATGCAAATATATTAGCACACTGCACAAAATAGGCCTTCTCTGTCTTATTTTTAATTAGTTCCCTCCAAGACAATTAGACTAGAAAATACAAAACCATTACTTGATCATCAAATGATGAAATAAAATGGTAACAAAATGTACTTGGAATGGATGACAATAGGATGGAAGAACTGAATGTATTGTTTTAGCTTTGTGCTTTTGACAATTTGATAAATTTGGCTGTCAACTTTAGAATAGGTCTGACAGGCTCCTTATCTTGCCCTTTAGCAATAAAACTTTGAAAAGGATTGTAGTTATCTCTTTGTCTTGAAATACCCTTAAATCTTCAGTCCAATCACTAAAGCTATTACCTTACATTGTAAATTTGTCGATATTTTACAACTTTACAAAAAAAAAACACTTTTCACATGTTTCCTACTTTTATAGAAGGTGAAAGATAGGAAAATACACACATATCTAACAATTAAATTTACATAAAAAGACATACATTGCATCAATAAATAATATCACACTGCATTTTTCCACTTGGTATATTGGTTCTTACACCATATAAACTATATATATATATATATATATATATATATATATATTGAAAGAAAATAATTTCAAGCTAAAAAGGATTACTTGCTCAACAAAGTAAGTTAGCTAAGTTCCCATGGCAAACAATTGACCCTCTTAGACTCAATAGTTTTAAATATACAGTGTAAGGATCCAGCTGCTTATTGATACTAATGAATGTGTTTATTAAAGCCACTTATTTATACAGTACTGTGAAAAAGTATTTGGCCCTTCCTGATTTCATCTATTTTTGCATATTTGTCTTATTTAAATGTTTCAGATTATCAAACTCTATTAAAATTAAACAAAGAGAACCCAAATAAACACACAATGCAGTTTTCAAGTGATGATTTCCGGTATAGAAGGAAAACAAGCTATCCAACCCTACCTAGCTCTATGTGAAAAAAGTAATTTCCCTTATTAGTTACTAGATCAACCAAATGTAATTGATAATCTGGTTCAATTTCACTAGACACAACCAGGCAAGTTAAATCTAAACATTAATTAAATGAAACCAGTGTTGCAAAGTAAAGTAGGCTAAAAGGTCTCAATATGCAGCACATGATACCGTGATCTAAAGAAATTCAAGAGCAGATGAGAAACAAAGTCAAACCAGTGAACCACAGTGAAAGCCATTATCTACAAATGGAGAAAAAAATGGAGCAGTGATGAATTTTCAGCTTTTCGTATGCGGGCTCCGTCTGTAGTTATTGAATATCCAAACTGCCCAAACTGCTTGTGAGTCTTAAACTTTCCAGTTTGAATAGCAGAAAAAAATGAGATTTGCAGTCGGTACTCACAGATTGCAATAAATGAAAATTAGAAAAAATACAAAAAAAACTTTTATTCATAGTTCATTGACTTAAAACATTCATATAAATCATCTGTTAAAAACAAAAACATATCATAGCGGGGGTTGTCTGCGTCCATTGCGCAGACCTTCACCGGCTGTCAGAGATCAGAGTTCCGCCCACCGGTGCGGGGAATTCTCTCTGACAGTCGGGGGTTATGCGCGATGCCTTATACCTCCCTATATGCCACTCTGCCCCATAATATGCCTTTTAACCCCCTAAATGCCAGAGTGGCATATGGGGGTATAAGGCATTTCTGGAGGCAGAGTGGCAAGCCTGGGGGCAGATGTGCATAACTGGGCGGGGGGGGATAAAAACTAAATATTTTTCTCAATCATAGCTTTTATTAAAAAAAAATTGTTTACATAGTTTACATGAATTAACATTTACTGGTCTTCTTATTTTCAGGCTTTTTCTTTTTTCCTAAATTAATATTCAGATTTTGGGGGTCGTCTTATAATCAGGGTTGTCTTATAATCGAGCAAATACGGTAAATAAGGATTCTCTCTAAGTCGCGTCATTAGAACTACAATGACATTTCTTACATACTACATTTCTTTTTCAAGCCACTAAAAATAATGTCTAAAAATACTGTACCAGCTACAGCATCACATAGAAGCTAATTGAATATTGCAATGGTTTTCACATTCAGTACAGAAATTCCATTTTGTGCCTTAAAAATTGAATTTCAAACATGCACCTTTCCTTACTTTGCTCTGAGATAAGGATGATAAATGACTCCTTATTGTTCTGAGAAGAATAAAAGCTGAAATGATGTCATTCCTGCAATTGGATATATTCACAGTTTTTTTTTTGTGCTTAAATGTTATTCTCCCGATCTTTATCATCTTTTAAAGGATTTGGATTTCCTTCAACACTTATTGTCCTGCATGAAATGTCCTATTGGTAACCTTGCGCAGTTAGAACTATTTTGCAAATAAATCTTAGAGTTATAAATTATATCTGTTCGAACAGAGAGCTGTGTGCTGTTACCTAGAATTAACAAAAGAAAAATGTAATTTAAGGCTATTGAACATTAATTTTCCATTTGATTTAGTGTTGTTTAAAATCTAAAAATAACTCATTTTTCTTTGACGGATTACTTCTGTGTGTACTGTGTTACTACAGCACAATTGGACGTGGCATCATACATTTTATGAAATGATACAAACACCAGTTTTTTTAATAATATCAGATTATTACATTTAATATAGGACACCTCTGTGTCAAGATTCCCACCCCTTTTTTCCCTTTGGGCTTAAAATGTTAATGCAGAATCAGCATGCATAGGATCATTGCCATAAAAATTAACAATTACTTTTACACTGCTAAAGTGATGACCAGTGTGATGCAAACTATTGATCAACCATCTAATGGCAGTGAATGGTTTAAGCCCTTCATGGCAAATGTTTTTTTTTGTGCTTTAAACACTATGTCTATTTTTTTGATTTACATAAATTATGTACACTCACTGGCCATCAGGGGCGGGCTGGACTGGGGGGCAGACGAACATTCAAGGCTTTAAACACTATGTCTTAGTTCAAAACTAAGCGGCCGCGAGCCGAAACGATGCGCGCGGCGACTGTGGCTGTGCGTCGGGACTTCAAATCCCGGCGCACAACACTGAAGCCACGCCCACCATCTTCCGCGCTCAGTGCACCGGAAGGACAGGACACAGAAGAAGAGGAAAGACAAAGAGGAGCAGGAAAAGTGACAGTGACAGAGGAAAGGTAGGAAAAGATTCAGGGAGAGTGGATTAGTAAGTGTGTGAGAGTGATGAGTGTTATGCTGAATGTTTGTGAATGAGGGTTTTAGATAGCATGGATTTGTAAGCGTTGCGGGATGGCATGGCATAGGGAGGCTGTAATCACATTCCTTTCATGCCCAGATTCCAGCATGTACTGGCTGCCTAGGCATGATAGGAGTGTGATTACTGTTATCAATTATTTTTTTGGTCCAACTTTGGTGTGTTAACAACACTTTTATTGGACAGAATAATTCAATAACAGTATTAATTTTTATATATATATATATATATATATATATATATATATATATATATATATATAATTGCAAACAGCAATCACACTCCTATCATGCCAGCACATGCTAGAACCTGGGCATGATAGGATTGTGACTGCTGTTAATTATATATATGTATATATTTTGTCTATATATATGTATATATTTTGTCTAATTTTTTATTTTGTCTAATTTTGGTGTGTTACTTTTAATAAAGTATTTTAAAGGTTTTTTGGTTTTTTTTCAGTTTTGGCCAAGTGAATGCTGAATTTTCAGTTTTGGTCCAGAATTTTCATTTCCGGTCCATCCCTACTATATACTAAGCCAGTCACTGAAGTGGTAGGCCTACACCACATCAATGTTTGGCTTAGTATATAGTGATAGGGGTTGTAGTGCAGTATTGTCAGTGTCTGGCTCAATGTATAGTGATAGGCACACATTGACAGTGGTATATAATTATAACAGTTATGCTGTACCACCATCAATGTTTGCCTAACCATAGGCACTATGCAGTTTTAAAGTGTGTGTGGGGTGCCACATACTGGATCTGCCACAGGTGCCAAATACTCTAGGTATGCCCCTGCATCGTGCGGCAGTCAGACCCAATGGCTGTGCCTCAGCTCTTCGTCCCACGACTTAAAAGAGGTGGGATGAAGAGCTGAGGCACGGCCGCTTTCAATGTCGCTCGCAGCTGCTTTGGTGGCGCAATGGGCCAGTTGGCTAGACTTGTCTCCCAGGCCTTAGGCTGCCAGCCCTCCCCTGCTGGGCACTGTACACCTTGCTAATAACGGGTTGGACCCCCTTTTGCCTTCAGAACTGTCTTCATTTTTCGTGACATACAAGGTGCTGGAAACATTCCTCAGAGATTTTGGTCCATATGGACATGATGGCATCACGCAGTTGCTGCAGATTTGTCGGCTGCACATCCATGATGGGAATCTCCCATTCTACCACATCCCAAAGGTTCTCTATTGGATTGAGATCTGGTGACTGTGGAGTACAGTGACAGGAGTGGATCCCGTGTGGTCTTCTGCTGCTGTAGCCCACTTGCTTTAAAGATTGATGTGTTGCACGTTCATAGATGGTATGCTGTATACCTTGGTTGTAAAGAGTGGTTATTTGAGTTACTGTTGCCTTTCTGTCATCTCGAACCAGTCTGCTCATTCTCCTCTGACATCAACAAGGCATTTTCGTCCACACAACTGCCACCCACTGGATATTTTCTCTTTTTCAGACCATTCTTTGTAAACCCTAGAGACGGTCATGCGTAAAAATCCCAGTAGATCTGCAGTTTCTGAAATACTCAGACTAGCCCGTCTGGCACCAAAAACCATGCTACATTTAAAGTCACTTAAATCCCCTTTTCCTCCATATTCGGATGCTCAGTTTGAACTTCATCAAGTTGTCTTGACCACATCTACATGCCTAAATGCATTGAGTTGCTCCATGATGGATCAACAATAAACCCAAAAACCTTGGATGCAGCTGCAAAAACTGATGTGACAACAGCACTAGACAAAAATCAGCACTTACCTCTGAAATCTGAATTCATCTGCCCTTACCCGTTTAAACATCTTTGAAAACGTAACCTTAACCTCAAGCTTGCCATCCTATAATTCAATGCCACCAAAGGACAACCCATCTTGAGATCGAACATTCTATGACACTAACTCACTAACCCTAAAAGCCCCAAAAAAACTTATGAAACAAAAGAACCCTCATATTCTGACAAACATAATATCCTAAACTCTTGCATTATTGACAACAACAAATCCAATGACATCGACCTCCGCAAGTTGTCCATTTTACAATATCTAATAACTTGTGCATTTGTTTTTGTATAAACTTTATTTTTAAAGAATACAAGGGCCATCTCTGATGAAACTGAAGATAACAAACTTCAAAAGTTCAAAAAATTTGTCATGATTTGTCTATTCATTGCCACATGTAACCACCATTACAAGCAATTTTGGCACAATTACAAGCCTTTTTGGTGCTCATTGAGGAGGTAAAGTCAGAAGTGCTGTGGATAGGAAGGTACATATCAATCACTGATAGCTAAAAGTAGTGAAAAAACGGGGTGTCTCATTGATGCCTGTGATTGATGGGTCCAACAACCTATGGGAGTTTTTCCTTACTTTTTAACTCTGGCCTGTGACGGGACCGACCTGTACCCGACTGGGTACTCCCGCCAATCGTTGCTTCCTGCTGCCGGGACGCCAACAATTAACCCCTTCAGCGCCAGGCAGAACCAGCGTTGTAGATAGAAGGGGGGATGTCGCTGCACCGGAGCTGCGTTGGCACTGTGGCTATCCGAAGCTTAGCTACACAGCGTGGCTATGGTCCTGAAAAGGAGAATAAAGGATCATAGCAGCCCACCCCAAGCATCAGGCAACACTCATGTTGAGATGAAAACAGGACTCCTTTATTTAAACCAAATACAGAGCTATATATAAGTAAGAAAATGGGCAAGACAAATATCACATGATCTAATTACCATGTCAGGAAGGAAATAATTAGATCAAATCCTACAACACAATATCCGGGGAAGGACAGAATGACATGAGACATAAATAATTACATTAATTGGGGACGTAGACGTGGAATGATGATAGACATATAATTGGCTTGAGACAGACAATGGCTAGGACACAGAGATAACAGGAGCTCACAGGATTAACAGCCACCTGTTGTGTAATTGATAATTAGGTATGAACTCACACAATAACAGGGAAAACACTTCACACCTATATAATTAACAGTGCTAAGACAATCAGCCTTCTTCCTACCACAGGATGTCCAGCTGACATTACAGTTTTGAGACTCTGAGTAGTAAAACATGGGGAAAATCAGTAGAAACTGACCCCCTGTATCCACACACAGAAGTCTCTACATAGTCAGTAGGGAGGAGGCTGGCTCTTAGGCCTCTCCAGGGGCCCCAGTGATGGAGGGTTCCGTCACATGGCCAATCAGCAATTACAAGGGGAAAAGACAAGCATTAGATATATAAGTGTGCTGATGCCATTTGAACTTGTCAATAGCAGCAGTTACAGACTTTTGGGAGTTGGAGTGTGAGGCAGTGGCAGTTAGCTTAACAGAGGCTGAGATTGATGCGCATTGCTCACTTACCATACTGCAAGTTAATTAATAGTTTATTTTAGTGTAGAAAATATACTGTTGTAGGCTGGACTGGAGAAGCTGGAGTGACAACTATAGTGTATTACAGGGACTGCAGCAGAGATTTTTCCCCTGCTACTGAGTAGAGTTTAGTTGATTAACACAGTTGGCCAATTATGCTACTAGCTAAACCTGTAATTTGTGGACAAGTTCATTATTATTTATTTATTCATCTGTCTTTCATATAATCTATTCATCTTCATTGATAAATAAATATTGGTGACAATATAATATGTATAATATATAATATTGGGGAAATTCAGTACTGCTCCACGGGGCTGCATGTGCCTTTCATCTGCCTGCCCAAGCCCAGTGCTCTACTACTCCTGCTGCTGCTGCACCTCTTTGACCGTTTTTACTCTTGGGAACATTTTTTTTTAAATTTCTATAATATTGTGGAAATTCAGTAACGCCCCACGGGGCTGCATGTTCCTATCACCTGCCTGTGCCTGTCTGCCCAGACCCAGTGCCCTACTACTACTATTGCTGCACCTCTCTGACCATCTTGACTGCGGGGGAACTTTTTAAAAAAAATTCTATAATGAAAGGTGGGCCCAAAAGATGTCAGGGACCTCCTCCATTGGCAACGCCGCTGAATGTCCTTCCAAATAAAAAAGACACAGGATTTTGTCCCAGCTGAACGGCAAGGAAACAAAATGTGTTGCCTGAAAGGGAACGTGGAAAAACAAAACATTTTTCTGAAGAGATTTTGCTTGCAGTGTATGTCTAATATCTATGCCAAGATTGTAAGCTCGTTTGAGCATGGCCCTCCTCACCTGTTGTTTCTCTAAGTCAAATTGTTATGTTATATACTACTTGTTATGTCTTGTCTACCTGTTTTACAGCAGTTCAAAATATGATGGTGCTATATAAAACCCACCCCACATCTTGCCAAACCATCAATTTGCACAAAAAGGAAAGAGTAGACACTGATAAGGCAGCCAAAGAACACTTAGCCCCCTGACCATAAGCTATACCAACAAGGTAAAGGTAAATAAATAAATACATAAATAAATAAATAAAAGGGATTCCGTGAAAACCTCTCCAGACGCTGCTGCCATAGGCGCCAAGTGTGTGAACTCGAGCTTTACCTTGAGTTTATGTCTTTGGCCCTCAGGTTAGGTTGGTTCACTCACCTCATATTAGATAATGACATTCTTCAGATTATGTTTATGTCTGCTTCCAATGCACTTTAACCATTTAAATGGTGTACACAACATTACAAACAATACATTAAAAGAGCAGGATTTCTGTATGCATTTTTATGGCATATTTTTTTGTTATTGATTAAAAAAGTTTAGATTCTCATTGATGTCTCCTTGAATTCTAATATTATATTCTATAGAAAACCAGTGACCAGACTTCTGATAGGTCCCCAGTTTACTGGCTAACCTACACCATGAATTTCAAGTGTAGGCATAAAAATTGATTTCTGGAAGCAATGTTCTTTGTTTCACCTTGATCGGCAATCTTTATAACTTTTCCTTTTATCTGGTAAAACTATTAAGCGTATTAATGCATTTGACTTCAAATAAAATGTTTCAAACTAGCACATTAAAATGCTATTACAGAAGCTTTAGAATCAACATAAAGAGAAGGTGTTTTTGTTGTCTGATTTTATAACACAAAGCTTATAAAGATCCATTGTGGTTCATGAGTCACTGATAGCCTAAATGATAAAAACAATTATTGTTAATCGGGCCAGATGACATAAAATCTCTAATTTCTCTTTAGCTTACAAATGCATGTAATAAATTTTAAATTAAATAAAGTTTGGTGAAAGGAAAAAGGCCAATGGTGACAATTGTATGGGAATAGCTATTAGTTACTAATGCAAACCTTCATGATAAACAGCGGGAACCTTTAAAAGGGTCATAGATTATAGCAGATGTAAACGATCAGCTTAATCGAAGGGACAAAAGTTTCAAGAAGCAAAAAATGACTTTTCAATTGTCCCTTGAGCATGACATTAATTGTGTCCAAAAATTATATCGGGCACTGCAAAAACCATTTAACTTTAAGAATCCAAGCAGTGTGTAACAATTGTTATGCACCTCTCTTGCCCTCAAGAATGTTATTGTTCATCTACAAGTGTATATCCTCAGATTTTTAAGAAGGTTTTTGCTCCAATCTCAACCAAGTACCAAGTACTGTCGGAGGGAAGTTAATGTATATATATTCCAAAAGGGTAGCACATGTAACATGTGGATACAAGTCTACTATTTAAGCAATCTGAGAATAGTAGCAAATGCCTGTGCTAACAAACAACAGAAAATGCAAGAAGGGTGTTGGGTTGCATAGTTAAAGTATTAGTAGCAGAAGGAGTGAGTTGTTTATGCCACATCTCCAAAGACTAAAAATAAGAATGGTTTGTAGGATAAAGGATCTGAATATGTATAGCATGGAGGAGAGAAGAGGGTGAGGGTATGGCGACAGAAACATTTAAATACCGTATTTGCTCGATTATAAGACGAGGGTTTTTTCAGAGCAAATGCTCTGAAAAATACCCCTCGTCTTATAATCGGGGTCGTCTTATAATCAGACCTCAAATAGGTCTGACTATGAGACGACTAAGATCCAGATCCCCCGCAGCTGCAGGGGACCTGGATCCTCCTGTCTCCCCCCGCCCGCCCCACTTACCGGTACTTCTGAGTCCCCGGTGTGTAGCTGGGGCAGCGTGTAGATGTCTACGCGATTCGCGTAGACAACTTCCGCTGCAGCAGGAAGGAGGTGTGGCTAGCAGCGGGGGTTGTCTGCGTCCATCGCGCAGACCTTCCCCGGCTGTCAGAGATCAGAGTTCCCCTGACCCCTGAACTCTGACCTCTGACAGTCGGGGAAGGTCTGCGCGATGGACGCAGACAACCCCCGCTGCTAGCCACGCCTCCTTCCGGCTGCAGCATAAGTGCGTGGGATCTACACGCTGCCCCGGCTACATGACAGGGAAGTCAGAAGCACCGGTAAGTTTGGGGGGGCGGGGGAGTGTTAAATGGGGGGCATAAGGCATTTCTGGAGGCAGAGTGCTCTGTGAAATGCCTTTCTGCCTCCAGAAATGCCTTTTTTACCCTCTATACGCCACTCTGCCTCCTGAATGCCTTAAACCTCCCTATATGCCACTCTGCCCCATAATATGCCTTTTAACCCTCTAAATGCCAGAGTGGCATGTAGGGGTATAAGGCATTTCTGGAGGCAGAGTGGCACATAGGGGGTCAAAAGGCATATCATGGGGCACAGTGGCATATAGGGTTAAAAGGCATATCATGGGGCACAGTGGCATTTAGAGGGTTAAAAGGCATATCATGGGGCACAGTGGCATATAGGGGGTATAAGGCATTTCTGGGGCAGATGTGCATAACTGTGGGGCAGGTTGGAAAATAGAAGGAAATAAAACCAAAATATATTTCTCAATCATAGCTTTTATTTAAAAAAAAGTAGTTTAGATGAATTAACATTTACTGGTAAAACTTTTTTCCTATAGGGTCATCTTATATTCAGGCTTTTTCTTTTTTTCCTAAATTAATATTCAGATTTGGGGGGTCGTCTTATAATCAGGGTCGTCTTATAATCAAGCAAATACGGTACTTAAAGTGATTCAACAATGTATGAGAGGGATGCCAGAGGAGCTCAGTGCCAGCGACCAATAGAGGCGCTCATATGGACCTTTTAACTCATGAAACCTCCCCAGGCCATGATGGCTGCAAAACTTATAAATTGCACTAAAGAGGAACAACTTTCTGTCATACGCTTTTTGTGGGTAGAAGGTATGCTGGGAGCACAAATTCATCTTCGCATGTGTGCTCAGTATGGGGATAAAGTTGTCTCTCATAAAGTCATCTATGAGTGAATTGAAAAGTTTGAAAATGGCTGTACTGGTTTGATGGATGCAGACCACTGCAGACGTCCAGCTACAGACATGACCATGAGGAATGAAGAAAGAACCCTGGAACTGATTTGTGAAAACAGAAGAATAACAGTTGAGGTTGCAGGAAAACTGAATGTGAGTGTTGGATCTGCCTATCACCTGATTCATGACAGCCTTTAGTTCAGCCAGGTGGGTGCCTAAGCAGCTGACAGAGCAGCATAAGCGCAAGAGCATAGATGTTTGTTCCCGACACATGGCCTGTTATCGGGAATAAGGTGATTATTTTCTGCAGAAGAAAATTGCATCGCAAAGGAAGGTGACTATGTAGAAAAGTGATGTCATTTTTTTATGTAATAGAATAAATAGAGTTAAAAAAGGGTGGAAACTTTTTGAACGTCCCTTGAATATATATATTGTGACAAACCCTGTAGCATGAGGGCAATAAATGTCATGTTCTTAATTCACATTAAGCACAGTCCTCTAGGGCAATAAGACTCAGAAGCACTGACTTGCAGCAAGTGCACAAATAAAACACCCACTGACTAGACCTCCCTGCCAGACCCAGCTAAGCCAGGCACTGGAAAACCTCTCCCAGACAACACAAAGGTCCAGGCTGGTATTGTCTCACTTGACTCAGGGATAGTCTTCTTTAGGGCATCTCCTTGGCCTCCTCTCCCTACAGTCTGCTTGATTGTCAGGCACCAGGGATTTTTAATGGCTAGTACCTGTGCCTGATGCAGGCCCTATAAGAATCCCAGACAGGATTCTGCAGACCTCTAGTCTCTTGTAAAAGTTGGCATAGGTTTTTCACTGGAAGGGGGAATGGAGCATTGGCCAACCCTGTTCTTCTATTGCTCAACTCCAGGGACCCATATACATGACTTTGTATAGCACCTGCATCCAAATGTCAAACAAATCATCTCCCTGTGGCTCACAGTGTTATATACCCTGCCTACCAACTCAGGTCTATTAAGCAGCTCTGCTGATAATGTCCCTGTTAGGATGGCATTAGGGTGCTTCCCTTTTCACACACCATAGATGTGTCCCAGTATTGGAGATTTTCTCCTTGTATCAGCCTGGCCTTCCAGGCCTGTAACCACCAGTAAATGGGAAACACAAGGCACAGCCATGTCTCTTTTATGTACAAATAATCACTAATGGAGTTTGTTAATCAGAGTTGTACCTTGTGTGGCCTACAAGATGCAGCCAAGTGCACTTGCCTTCCATGCACAGCATTTTCCAGCTGTTTTCTAGTAGCTTGTTCACTATCACTTCATTCAATACCATGTCCATGTATATGGCCATCTACCCTGAATGCATGTAATGCATGGACCCAGAGCCGGCCTTAAGTGTTCTGGCGCCCTGTGCGGACTACTCCTCTGGCGCCCCCCCCTCTGCCCCTTCTCCCTGCCTTCCCCCCTCTGCCCTTTCTCCCTGCCTTCCTCCCTCTGCCCCTTCTCCCTGCCTTCCCCCCTCTGCCCCTTCTCACTGCCTTCCCCCCTGTCCCTTCTCACTGCCTTTCCCCCTCTGCCCCTTCTCCCTGCCTTCCCCCCTCTGCCCCTTCTCCCTGCCTTCCCCCCTCTGCCCCTTCTCACTGCCTTCCCCCTGCCCCTTCTCACTGCCTTCTCCCCTGTCCCTTCTCACTGCCTTCCCCCCCTGCCTCTTCTCACTGCCTTCCCCCCCTGCCCCTTATCACTCCTACCCCCCTGCCCCTTATCACTATATCTACCCCCTATCCTTACTTACCTTGTTGCCGGAGTCCTGTGGTGGGAGCGGGAGGCGTCCGTCTTCCCGCTCTGCCCGGTGTGTGCTTCACAGCTCAGCACAAAACGCCGGCACCGCGACGGAGTCACGGAGAGTGAGGGGCGCCGAGCGGTTGCTGAAAACTTCACGAGCAACCGCTCGGCGCCCCTGCCCGGGACCTAAATGAAAACACCAGGTTTTTTTTGTTTAACTTTATTTAATATCCTCCATGTTAAAAAAAGTAAAAAAAAAAACTTTATTTAACATGGAGGATGTTAAATAAAGTTACAAAAAAAACAAACGATGTTATAATTTAAGTCCAGGACTGCGCCCCTGTTGCCATGGCGCCCTGTGCAGCCGCACAGGTCGCACACCCCTAAGGCCGGCTCTGCATGGACCTTACTGTCAACTGTAGAAGGTTCCTCCTTTGAAGCAAGGCTTCTACTGGACCTAGGACTACCTGCTCCCAGGAGCAGTTTACTGCCATGTTGATCTTCTAGTTGGCCAATACTTGCCTCACTTGGCTTAGGGATAGTCTTCTTCAGGGCCTCTTTTTGCCCTGGGAGCACAGGGAGAACTTTCTCTCCCCACAACAGTCTCCCTGATCATCAGATACCAGGGGGTTTTAATGCCCAGTACTTGTGTATGATGGAGGCCCATAGGAATCCTGTAGAATATCTCAGAATAAAGCTTCATTCAAATGCTTCTGATTCTCCCACACGTGTGATGCAGGCTGTTATTAGCGGCACTTTTTACAAGGACAGTAAGGTGCAACTGTGATAAACTGGTATAAATTGACCAAAAATGTTTGGTCCTTTTGTTTTCAGATAACACATTTATTTTCCTGCCCTTTCAGTTTGAAGGAAATTTATGGGTTTTTTTCCCATTCAGAAATGAAATTCACATACCCTGATTCACTATCTCACATTCTCTTATGCTTTCTCATACAGGGAGGTAACAATCATGGTCATGGGGTTTGAAATTGCGACCATGCCTGCCACTCTAGGCTACTAGGTGCAGGTTATACAGAGACTGCATATATCCCATTAGATACAGACAGTGCACATATACACACGCAGTACACACAAATGGTACACAAATGAAAATTACCCATATACACACAATACACATATACACAAACTTACAAACATACACATAGCACGCATATAACACACAGTACAAATGCATACATGTAGTTAGGGGTGCTGCCTGTCCAGATGCTACATTATCTCTTCTCTTTTGCTCTTGTTTCCCTCTTCTCTCTTTTCACTATGCTCTTAGATTTCACTCATCTCCTTTCTTTGTCTTTTCTAAATTTCTCCCCACCACTCCTCTATCATTCCTTTCCTCTCTTTTCTTATGTTGCTTTTCTCCACCCACTTTCTCTGTTTTGTCTCATCGCATAATTTCTCTTTTCCTAACTCTGCTTTTCTTTGTTTTATCTCCTCTCTTTGTTATGTCTTATTTCTCTCTCTTTTCCTTTATAGCCTGTACTTTCTATATTCACCTGTCTCTCCTTTTTTTCTCTTCTTTTGTTTGCTGTCCTTTCCTTCTCTCTCCTCTCTCTATACTCTCTGTTTTTATTTTCCCTCTTCTGTACTTTGTCTTTATTCTCTCTCTTGTCCCTTCTCCTTTCTTTCGTGTCTTTTCTCCTCCTCTCTCATCTCTCTATTTAACCAAACATTTTATTTGTGACCTGTAAAACTACAACCATGACCACACCACAGACACACCTGAAGGTGTAACACTTACAAAGGTTTTACTATTTAGTTTGGTAATTATTGGGAAATAATGGGGCTTCTAGGAAAAACATTGTTTACTGGATGGAGATGGTTCATGTAATGTGATATTTTTTTTAACCCTTTAATGACAAAGCCTGTTCATATACGGGCTCAAAATGCATTGTTTTCAATGGGTTTAGGGACCGCTCATTGTCCTTAAGGGCTTAAACTAGTCATACAAAATAGTGGAAGTGCTCCAGAGAGTTCTAAACCCTTTTCAAGTCACGGTTATGGTGCTTTATAGAAGTTTTACCCTATAATTACTAGTTTGTCTTCCTATAAGAAACAAATATGCATGACCAGCAGCACTGTGGATCCTTTTCACCATACACACTGAAAATATATGTTGGTTAACCAGCACAATCTCATAATAAACTATTTTTATTTTGTTGGTGTGCCCTCTAGACCATAAAACGCCTATGGACATACCGGTACGTCCTGACCTTCTTCAGACCTTCTCCCTTGTTGCTACATGGGAGATCAGGCTTTATGCCCCCTAGAAGTGCCACTCTGCCCTCCGACTTACCAATGCATCCCCAGACTCCCTGGTGTCTAGATTGGGCAGAAATACCCAGCAGCTGCTAGGTCGAAGATTTGGGTGGGCCGCAGTGATTGCTGTGGGTGGGAGACTCTCATATTGTATATTGCATATTTCATTGTACTGTATTTTGTTTTTCTGTTATATTTATGCATAGTGTTTTACAGTGTAATACAAAGTTAATTTTAAGTTAGCCCTGTATCAGTTTTAGTGATCACTCAGATATGTTGGATGCTCCGTTGGGTGGAGGCACTGCCACAGTTAACCTAACTTCCAGGTAGCGGAGGCTGAGGATTGGCCTGCAGAGCTATTGGTGGGCCTACCCCAAAAAAGTTATATAGGTAACAATTCTAAGAAAAAAATTAATTATTCAAATAATTTTACTGCTATAGAGTTTTACATGTAGGCATTTTAACAGACATAAAAAAAACAAAATACAGATCACCTAGGAAACAATAGAGTAATTGCTAGATTGACTGATATGTCAATAAATGTGAGTCTGTTCATTTCTTTTGTGGGCTTCACTAGAAGATTAAATTACTTAAAACTAGTAAACTGCTAGGATCATTATACTTTTTATACACTTCTGTCCAGTATACACATTAGTTATGTTCTGCCTTTAGTCTGTATTAACACTTTACATATACGTGCGTGAGTACACGTTTATCAGAGAGACAGGCAGAAACAGAGTGACTTGCCTCTTTTTTTCTCTTTTTTTTTCTCTCAACAGATACTGAAATCTATAAATCAAATTGTATTCAGGGATTTCAAATAGAGGTGTTGAACAAAACTAAATATAAAATAAAAAAAGAACTTCAATTGAATTGCAAAGCAATTCATAAATTGTGTAGGCACAAAATGGGGTGATAATATGTAATTACCATCGGATTAGCTGGAGATTTTGGACTTTGGTTTCACATACAGCCTGTCCCACTGGACAGGACAGATCAGGACACCTTGACTGGAGTATTGACTTAAGCAATGGATTAACTATGTGGATGGATATCTAGTTTGCTTCTTAAACGTCAACAGACGTCTACTGTACATAGTAATGGACTAAAAGCACCTACATAGCAATGTGTTAGAGCATAAAAGAAAAAAAATTAAGTAACAGTATAAAGTACAGTGCTAACTTAAAAACACGAGCGCACAATGAACTTTTTCTGTAACCAGTTGGATACACTAATCAAATGACCTGGCACAACAACATGGCAAAGGCCATTTCTATTTATTTGTACTCATAATGTCTAAACCAATTCATGCTATTCTGTATAGGTAACGTATACATTAAGACAATGGTCCAGTGGATTTGCAACTAGTAAATGAAAATCAGTGATGATAGATAGATAAAAATAGATGTAAGCACTTTCAAATGTAGTTCCTCATTTCTTTTATTAAACGGTAGTTGTCTAAAGAACTGATCTTGATTCTATCTTGCTTTCCTTACAACATAGTAATAACAGCTATATCATTGCTTTTACAGGAACAGGTGTCCTAGATTTATTTTCTCTCTCTGTTTTACAATGCTGCCAAATTAAGCACTGCGGTATCTGTCTCGGAATAGAGTGACATACTGACAGGTGTTGTCAGCAAGGTGCCTAATGACTGAAAGATGTGCTTGTCTTATAATGAAATTCAATAAAGCATAAAGGAGAGACAAAGCTCCAGTATTGTGTAGCTCTTGGCAGTTAGCGGCAATTCATTTATGAGAGATGAGAAATCAGAGAATACTAGAAAAACAAAATAAAATGCACACTTTGGATCAAAATGAGAAGGATTTCATGATGTAAAAAAATAGCCTCTTACTGTGAATGGACTTCTGCAATATATAAAATACAGTGTTTTTATTCAGAACTAAATAACATTTAATGGTAATATAATAAATTCTGGTTTAGTGCCCCACCTGCAATAGTCATAAGAAATATATAAAAGCCTTTAATAACCTAATAGTTTATTCTGTGGTTTGCTTTGTTTTTTACTCTATTTGTTACTCTATTTTTGGGGGAATTTTTATAAACAAGTATGCGTGAATAAGGGAATGAATGAGTATCTGTGAATGAAGGAATGCAGGAGCGGGCGGGAGTGGAACACACACATTGCGGGAGCAGGCGGCAGGCAAAATTCAGCGGGAGCAGGATTAAGAAAACAGTCCCGCGCAGGGCTCTACTTCCATACACTAACACCTTACAATTGAAATCTTTATGTACCCTCAGAATCCCTAGGGAGGATAGTACAAGTGATAAAGAGGTTGTAACCCTGAAACATTTGGTGACACTTTATGTTATGTGCGGATTAAAGTGATCTTTTGATTCCCTCTGGCTATTGGAGTGCGTGATACAGTTTATATTTTGATGAATTAAAATATAGCAGTGGTATAGCAGCACTTGGGGATATACACTGCAGCCAAAAAAAGGTATTTGAGAAGTGGTAACTCCACCAAGCCTATACCATCTTATTTAGATATACTTTAATATTTGTTGATTTCCCTTTTTTGATGTCAAATGTTTAATATGCTTTGGAGGATTTTTGTTTTGTTCTACTATATTGCTTATGTTCGGTTATGTAAATGGATAGACTGTCAAAATGCACACATAGTCTCTACCCTCATAAATGCCTTCCCATAAATACACACATACATGCACATTCATAATTGACCCTACACATTAACGTCCTAGCTTACACTTGTCCTTGCATCCACTCACTTGCTTGTCCTTAGACATAGTTGCCCTAACATACACTTTCAAACCACAAACACACTCTCTCCCTTTCATGTAATTTTCCCCTTTATCATTATCTCTCCCATTTACCTTACTCTCCCTTTATCCTCTTATTTTTATTTATCTCCCCTCTCTCTTGTTATTTCTTTTTATTTCCCAATTTCATTTATCTCTTTTCTTTCTCTTTATTTCCCCCCCTTCTCATATTCTCATTATCACTCCTTCTCTTTATCTCTTCTTTCTATCTCTCCTCTTTCTCCTTATCTTTCTTTGTTTTCTGTATCTACCCATCCTTTCTCTTTTCCCTCCGTTCTCTTTAATTTTCCTCACTTTTTTTGTTTACCACACTCTTTTCCCTATATCTTCCCTTTCAGTTTCTCTCTCCTCCTCCCTCTCTTTTCTCCCTAGCTCATCCCCTTTTCTTTGATCCCACTTTCTCATTGGCTCCCCTCCTTTTCTTTATTTGATCTCTTCTATTTCTCTTTATCTCACCATCAATTTTTCTGTATCTCATCATCCATTTCTTTTTATCTCTCCATTTTTTTCTTCATATCTCTTCTTTCTTCACCCCTCCTCTATCTCCCTTGTTTCTATTTATCGCTCCCCGTATCATTATCTCTTGCCTGCATCCAGAGACACTCAACACTAACACAGACATCCAGACACTCAGCACTAGCCTTGTGTATTCAGATTCATATGAACAGCAAATTTAAGTAGTATGTGTGTGTCTGGTAATGTTTGTGAGTGAGTTTTAGTGTGTGAATGTGTGTCTATGCAAGAATGTTTGTGTGTTTCTGGGTGTGTTAGTGTGTTAACATATATCTTTGGGTATGTTAGTATGTGTGTGTCTGGTTGTGTTAGTTTGAGCATCTAGGTATGTTCGTGTGGGTGTCTGGGTGTGTATGTTAGTTTGTGTGCATGTGTGTTAGTGACTAGTGTCTGTGTGTGTTAGTGCTGAATAGACATGTGCAAATGGGCCAAAAATGATTCAGACAATTTTTGGGGGTAATTTTTGGCCCATTCATATTTGCGTAATGAATGACGTTCCCTCCCAATTCGGTTCAGTGGAGGCACTTTTAATTGGTGAATAAAATCTGTTGCCCATTATCCACTTTAATTTACCCTCACTCGCTCACGCTCTTATTCATTCTCTTCTCATGCTCTCTAAATGTTTCTCTACCTTCTCTGCAGTCTCTTATGTTTTTTAAGTGTTCGATAACAGAGTATCTTTATCCTTACTTTTGGCAAAAAAGCAACCTTTTTAATGTCTTTATCCATATAGCCTTTTTTTAAACATATTAATTTTTTGGCCTCGCTCTCTAACGTTATATCATGAGAGCAAATTTGCCATAATCTAATATATTCACCTTTAGTAAAATAAGAAAACAATGCTTAGTTGACTTCTATCAGCTTGCAGGATAGAATTGCAAGCAACTGTTTTTCTTAAATTAGAAGAGGCTATATTACCCATGAAAGATCTGTTTAATTCAAGATCAAGATATGTAATTTTAGTTTCATGATAAGTCATAATTAAACCCATTATCAGTGAGATAATTAACACATTGATTGGAAAGATCCTACCCCCTGCAAAATGATAAGCAAGTCATCAATGTAACGTCCATACTACATGATAGGGGACCCAAAACAGTTACCATCTCCAAAGACATATGTATGTCACCACTGCCCCATGTATAAATTAGCATAGGATGGTATAAAAAAGTATCCATGCCTGTCTCATGCCTGTCCCATGCCTCTGGAGATCAAAAGATTTGTTAAACAAAAAATAATTATGGTTCAACAAAAATTGAATAGCATCCAACATAAACTCCTGGACTGACATACTTACATACTTAGACATGAATGCAAACATACCCAGACACACACATTCTCAAAGTAAAATATTCACATACACTATGTCAGGATGTGAGGATTGGAGAACAGTGCAGAGAGACACCTGATAAGCTAGTAATCAGAAGTAGATGCAAAACCAGGGAATGGTACAACAGCAAAGGTTTATTCCACTGAGCAGAAGCAGGCAGCGATAAAAAAATACCATACAGCAATCCGAAGTCTGGGATAGGAGAGAATCAGTAAAGTCCATACGAAAACCAAGGTCAAAGTACATAGAATCCAAAATAAGTATCAAGTAACAAAGTATGGAAAATCCAGGAAGGAAGTTGAACAAACAAGCACTGATTGAACAGTGCTGGGTTTAAATAGTGTTTAAACCTTAAAGACACTCCTCTCCCAATAGGACCCTATTAGTGTTAATCTGTCCGTCACCGCTTGTCCCAGCTTTTGGTACGTCCTCCTTCCTTGGAGCCACGTCATCGGGCCACAGGACATGCCCTCCTCCAGCAGCAATGCGCTGGTACTTGCACTTAGTGGCGCACGTCTTACTAGAGCCCAGGGATGCGGCATAGTATCCACACACAAAACTAACATACCAAGGTAGACACACATGCACACCCAGACACACATACATACCCAGAGAGACACACATACATAGACAGACAATAACACTCTTACCGACACACACACACACACATACTAAAATACCCAAGCAGACCCACAAATACATAACCAGGCAGACTTGCCCTGGGAGACACCTACTCCTGGTGGATGACTCGGTTATTCTCGGCATGCCCTGTGCAAAGATATTTATATTAAAATAACCACAAGATTTGCAAACACATACTGTCCAGCTATTCTAGAACTCTCCTGTCACACGGCCACAATAACTGAGAACTGCTAAACATTATTGAAATACCGGTAGTATTTTTTGTTATTATGTGTGAGCTTTTTTCCCCTCATGTTCTAGTTTTTGTACATGAACATTTTTAAAAAATATTTTATATTAAAGAAATGTATCCCTGCATCTAATTCACAAAATGAGTCCTGCATCAGATAATTAAATGGTCCTGATGCTGATTTAATTGCATCAGCCATCTTCCATTGCTTGTCTCTAGGAGCTCTCCCTAAAGCAAAAATGGTGAGTTTAGACCTTTTGTTCACAATGGATAGAGGGATTATCAACTCCATCTCACTGATAAGGCCAAAACCTAAGTCTGAGCTTGCAGCGTCTCTCTTTATGTAAGCATCACATAATAATGGTGAGGGTCATTTAGTATAGGGTTTTAAATTGGAAAGCATATTTTGACAATTACAGTCCAGACATCCAAAGGTTAATCTTGCCAATTGTACATGGTAACTTTAAAAGCTCTGTCTGTGAAATACAAAAATCCCTTTGCATACAAAGCAGTTCTAAAAAGGCTGTTATCTCTCATTTTCTCCTGCTGCTTAGATGCACTGCTCTAAGCATCCTCTCAGCAGTCTATATCCTAAGCATGCTGAGAGTCGCTTCACCAGCAGCATGACTTCCCCTCTTCATCTCTCATCTTGATCCTGCTTCCAAAGAATACAGAGAGTTAAATGTGCATTTGCTTAGGCAATAATCATATGTTTAGTTGAAAAGATACTGACCAATTAGTCTTCAATTAGTCAAGCTGTCACTTTAAAGAACATATACTTGCTGGTTCCTTTGCTCCTCTTTTTACACTCTTATATTCACAACAAATATTGATAGAGACCTCATAACATTATTTAATAAATACTAGGTATAACAGTATGCAAACTCTTCTTCCTATTAAAATAATGGTATAATAGAATGTTAACTGAAATAAATATTGCAGAGACCATGTTGTTGTACCATGTGTTGTGTCTGGAAGAGAATTATGACATGAAAGGGTTAATAGTGTTGATAAAGGCATGTTGGGGTGAAAGTTAATTGATAAGGAAAGGGTCAGGCCATCTGGCACACCGGAGGGCTGTTGGACGATAGCATCCCATACTCACCCGATCTGCCACTCCAGCATGGTTGTGTGAAGGTTATTTCATAAGGAATTGGTAAGGCTCAGACTGGCCATCTGGCACATTGATGGGCTGGTAATGCCTGGCCACAGATCAGTTACAAAGTAATAGTCACAACCTCATCCAAGCCTGATATAAGGCAGCACTCTCCCTTACTAAACTGACAATGACACCTCCTCATACATATAGCAACATAATAGCCCCAATGACACAAACAACCAGTATAGGAGCATACTGAGATGTCCCTTCCCCTCCCCAGGTTCTAAGCCACAGACCAGCTTGCAACCTCCAACACCAAGTAAACCAACCAACTTATTTCTAAAAACTATTATTTCACCCACTACTTTCTTTTACTAATAAGCCAACCCCTTGACCCCTCAAATTGTCTGGACAGCACCAGCCCACACAAACAAAGCTCTTTCAAGACCTTCCTAAAAGCCCAAATTCAGAATGTCTAAGCCAACATCTGTCAGATGCACCAACAATTTTCCCAACACCCGATGACGCACCACTACCCCTTACAGCTTTCTAACAAAATTGACTATCTTTCCCCAGACACCTAGCAAATGCCTCCAGCTCAGCCAAGGTACTATCTCGACCAAACCACAACCACCTTCTGTAGCATGACCTTCAAACTCCTAATGTCCTGTTTCATCTGCCTCACCAACTCCCTCCGCGGGATAAGCCCCAGATCATTCCCCCTCTGCACAGAATAGAAAAAAACTAGAAACCTCCATGTATACATCCCTCCATCCAAAAACCAAACTTCAACATAATATGTGCATCGTGAAGGCCCAGCTGTCTGCCCTGGCAACAAACTACATATCTCTTTTTGGCCCAGAAGATGTATAAGTGGCCAAAAATCCAAGCTACCAAACCTTAAGGAGAAATAGAGTTAAGGAGACGAATAAAAATAATAACTAAACCTCAAATTACCCCTTGACCCCAGTGTGTAAAGTGTATGCTTGGCAGTGGTCAATGAAATGGGTCAATATTGGAGAAATCTCAGAATATTGCTCACAAATTAAATTACCGTATTTGCTCGATTATAAGATGAGGTTTTTTTCAGAGCAAATGCTCTGAAAAATATCCCTCATCATATATTCGAGGATGTCTTATAATCAGACTTCAAATAGACTACAAGACTAAGATCCAGATCCCCGCAGAGCTTCAGGGGACCTGGATCCTCCTCTCTGGAAGCCGGTGGATGCGGGATGTGCACAGACAACCTCCGCTGCTGCCGGCACTTCCTCTGGGGCTTCTATGTAGGAGCGCTGGCATCAGATGACCTTCCGGTGGTCCATCATAGAAGCCCCGGAGGAAGTGCCGGCAGCAACAGAGGTTGTCTGTGCACATTCCGCAGCCGGTGAACGTTAGCGGGATGTGCACAAACAACCTCCGCTGCTGCCGGCACTTCCGCTGGGGCTTCTATGACAGAGCACCAGCATGACATGACCTTCTGGTGCTCAGTCCGGGCGGAAGTAAAGGCCAGCAGCAGCAGAGGTTGTCTGCGCACATCGCACAGATCTCCATTGGCTGCCCCACTAGACACCAGGGAGTCTGAAGCAACGGGGGACAAGTCTAGGGATGCACTGGTAAGTCAGGGGGGACATTAAGAGTGACATGAGGGGGTATTATGGTTTTCTGGAGGCAGAGTGGCATATAGGGGGTTAAAAGGCATATCAGGGAGGCAGAGTGGCATATAGGGTTGTATAAGGCATATCAGGGAGGCAGAGTGGCATATAGGGTTGTATAAGGGATACCTTGGGGCAGAGTGGCAAATAGGGGCTTAAAAGGCATGTCAGGGAGGCAGAGTGGCATATAGGGGTGTATAAGGCATATCTGGGGGCAGAGTGGCAAATAGGTGGGGTATAAGGCATTTCTGAGGGCAGATGTGCATAACTGGGGGCAGAGTGGCAAATAAAAGGAAATAAAAACAAAAAAAAATCTTTTTTCTCAATCATAGTTTTTATTAAATATGAAAAAATAGATTACATGTCAATTAATATGTACTAGTAAAAAAAATTCCTATAGGGTATTCTTATATTCAGGCTTTTTCTTTTTTTCCTAAATTAATGTTTAAATTTTGGGGGTCGCCTTATAATTGAGCACATGCGGTAATAAAAACTGGACTTGGGCGCCGGCCAAATCTGTGTGTTCATCTTCGTGAAAAAAAATCTTCGCATTCCACGAATATTCGCCCGTTCTCATGTTCTTTTCAGGAGAATATTTGTGTATGTTCTTAATTTCTTTGTTTTTTGCCGTTTTTGCAGCTGTCCTTAATTGGTTGATGCCAGAGGAGCTTAGTGCCAGCGTCCAATAGAGTCGCTTATACAGACCTTTAACTCCTGATGCTGAAACTTGGCCTGGGAAGGCTTCAATAGTTAAGTCTGTAATAGGAGCTGCCCTTCTTTGGTTGATGCCAGAGGAGGCCCCTGCCGTCGACCAATAGAGTCGCTATTATAGACTTTCATGGTGCGATCCTACGGATTCCTGTTCCCATTAACCCCTGCGATGATACATAGACAAGGTAGGCCAGAGGCAGTGACTTGTATGGGGGGAATGGATGAGGGAGATTAGGTAGGAGATATTAACAAAGTCTTTGTGTATGTTTAGCCGCTGACATATTCGTTTATTTGGTTTGAAAAACGAAAACTCATGTTCTTGTTAATTTTCAAGTTCTCCCGAATATGAATTCACAAGTCTAATAAAAACTTATGTGGGACCATTTCAGCAGAGTGACTTGATTTCTCCTTAACCAGCGGTGTCTGAAGATAGTGTGCATTACTGTCCCATTAAAGGGTCAGGCGTTTCCCCCAATGTATGAGATATTGCAATGTGTGTATACCTACCTTATGTTGAAAATGTTAATGCAAGGTGTTAACTAAAACCCTTTCTACAATGTTACAGATAAAATTATGAAGTCCTGTAACATTTTTTTCAATGATATATTTCTATTATTATTTCTATTAGTAAACATACAAGCAAAAGATTTGCTAGCCTTGCATTAAGTGTCATTACTATAATGCTCTCATTAATTCAGAAGTGTTTCTGCTCCTCTCTTTCTCCGTGAATCTATCTATATTAATCTGGCAGACGTATAAAAAAGAAAGAAGACAGTAGAAAGAAAACAGGAGACAGAAGAAAAAGATGCAAAGGCAGAAGCAAAGCTGTGCAGCAAAGAAAGGACACAGAAGCGGTCGTCTGAGAATGTAGGGAGACATACAGAGAGAGTGTAAGAGAATGTGAATGAGAGTGTGATAGAGTGTGAAAGAACAAGAGAGAGTAAATTAAGGTGACAACAAATTTCCTTTTCAAATGTAAAAAGCACTCTGATTTTTGTCAGAACCGAACATGAACCGGACATGAAATGAAATTCGTTATCCAAAAATAAATTGAAAACATTTTTGGTCTCTTTGCTCAAGCCTACAAACATACTTATACCCAATGCATTTTCACAGTTTTTGGTTTTAATTGACCAAAAAGTTAATTTAATTAAGCAAAGGCTATCCACCTTTATTACAGAAGTTGATTTTAAAATCATTAATAATAAAATAGAATTATAAATAATAGTTAATGAGAATGATGAATTATGTAACAATGGTATTATAACAGTTTTGCTTTTGCAATTAATATGTTATGAAGATATGATTTTGTTGTGATTTTTCCATAATACTTGAAAGTAAAAATATTTAGGCCCATACTTTCCTTGTGAGCGGAAAACAAGAAACATGCCGATAGGTTGGCTAATGGAAATATTTATTTTGCATTTTGACACTTCAAAGATTATTCTAATTGATCTTAAGAAAGATTAATTAAAAGAATGAGACCTGGTGCCATGTAAATGACAAAAAGTTAACATAGCGCCAGGAAAATCATTCTGCTCATTCTACCTCTGGTTTATTTAGAAAAGCACATTTTCAATAAAACTTCTACTGAGAAAATCAACAGTAAATCATTTGCATTTATTTAAAATTTCTAATATAAAAGTCAGGTTCTATTTTTCATTAAGTTAGGATGATTAGGAACATATTGTTTTAGTATGTCATATATTTATATATATATTTATTTTTTGGTAAAATAATGACTTAATATTTAGCAACGAAAGAAGAATATATTTTCATAATACAATTTAGAACCTGTTTTCAAAGCAATTCAGCCAATAAAAAGTTGCAGTCAAAGTACATTAAGATTATTAGCTGGTATAAAACTTTAAATAAAGCATAAAGGTATTCCAAACGATAATATGAGTACCCAGCCAAAACTGATAAATACAATTCAGAGACTATGCAAAGTTACACAGTGGGAAATTGATCCTAAATAGAGAAGTCACCAAATGACTGCCCTGTGAACTACACTAAAAAGCTATTTCTACGAACAGTATATTGAGATTAATTCTGGATAAAGAAATTAAAAGGTTTGTAGATTAACCCCTTCGTGACAAAGGCTGATTTTACTTTTTGTACCCTTCGTGACAATGGCCGTTTTAACATTTCTGCGCTGCTCGTGTTTAGCTGTAATTTTCTTCTTTCCCGTTTACTGAACCCACACACATTAGATATTGTTTTTTTCAGGACAAGAAGGGCTTTCTTTAGATGACATTGTTTTGATTGTATCATATTATTTACTATTAAAAAAAGTATAAAATATGGTGAAAAATTTAGAAAAAAATGACTGTTTCTAACTTTTAGTTGAAAAATCTTTTACTCATCTATAAAAGGTAATAAAAAAACCTGCTAAATAGATTCTACTATTTGTCCTGAGTTTAGAAATACCAAATGTTTTTATGTTTTTTTGCTTTTTTCTGCACGTTATGGAGCAATAAGTACAGGTAGCTTTTTGCTATTTCAAAGCCATTTTTTCCAAATCTGGTAATTCTTCCCTCCATGTGCCATTTTGGTTATCTTTGAAGCCGGCCAATGCAATTTACCCCATCAAGTCATATATTTTTGAAAACTAGACACCCCAGGGTATTTCAAATGCTAGTATTTTAACTCTTTCCATGCACCATATCTACCACCAGTCTTTGTCAAACTTTGTGGTAGTCATTTTTTTGCATTTGTTTTGTCACACACATTTTACTTCAGGTATGAATTAAAAGGTTCTCGTATATGTCACTATCACAAAACACCCCAATATGCGTTCAGCAACATCTCCTGAGTACAGCGATACCTCACATGAATGATTTTGCCTGGCTGTTTGGGGGCAAAAGGGCCACATTTGGGACATGCGCATTTTTCAATGTTGAACTTTGGCATTTGGTACATCTTTGAGCCGGGCCATTTCAGTGTGCCCAACAAAACCATATATTTTTGAAAACTAGACACCCCAGGGTATTTTAAATGCTGGTATTTTAACTCTTTGCATGCACACATTTTACCACCAGCATTTTTTCAAAGTTTGCAGTAGTATTTTTGTGTGTGTATTTTTCCCACACACACCTACTTTATGTATGAATTTACAGCTCCTGGTATATGCCGCTGTCACACGACACCCCAATATGTGTTCAGCAACATCTCCTGAGTACAGTGATACCCCACATGCATGGGTTTGTCATTTTTGGGGGGAACTAAAAGGCCACATTTGGTACGTGTGCATTTTTCTAATTGGAAATTAGATGTGTGGCCATCCTTCCCCCCGTGTTAATTGGGACCTTGTTGAACCCGGCCAATTCAATTTACCCCATCAAATCATACATTTTTTAAAGTAGACACCCCATGGGCATTTAATATGCCAGTATTTTAACTCTTTCCATGCGAGAATTGTTTTAAGCTAATATGCAAATTTTAGGACTTGCTCACAAAAATATATTTTTTATATATATATTTTTTTTTTTGCCTTTTTTTTTAATTTTTTTAACATTTTTTTTCAACTTGAAGGTTCCCCTGATAGTGACATCAGTGGGAAATTATTTTTACATTTTACTGGTTTTTTACTATTTTTTTTCTAATTATTATTAATTTTATTTTATTTTTAATTTATTTTTTCTAATCACACTGTGATTAGAAAGCTGAGCTCCATTGACTTGCATGGTTGAATGCAGTACCTATATTCAACCTGCAAGTGGAGCCAGAGTTCTCTAGAGGGTCAGGAGACCGTCTAGAGAACCTTTTCATCTTTATTATTTTTTTTCCCGGGCCGCCGCCATCTTGCTGATGGCGAAGATCACTGGCAGCTGCGGCTGTGACCGCTCTCCGGAGCGGTCACAGTCCATCTCCAGGTAAGTGTTTGGTGTCGCTGGATGCCTCCTGATCGAGGCATTCCAGCGACACCATTTAAGTTTAGGAGGCGATCGTTGATCGCCTCCTAAACGCTTTTAAAAAGGGCGTCCGCCCCGGGGAGGGGCCAGAGATGGCCCCTTTCTGCCGATAATGGCGTTGCTGAATGCCTCGAGGTCGAGGCATTACAGCAACGCCGTTTCGGTGCAGAAAGCGTAAATAAATCGCTTTCTGCACCCGTTTAATGACGTGCCGTTATCGACTTGAATTTCCGTGACGTGCCCGGACCGGCAATTGTCATCAAGGGGTTAAGACACACAGACTATGTGGAGTGACCAGCAGAGGGAGTGTTGCAATGTTCCTGGGCTTGCATTTACATGACAGCCAGTCAGGGGTGTAACTAGAAACCATGGGGCCCTGATATGAAAATTGCTTAGGGGCCCTAACTTCAACAGCTAGTCTGTGCCATCATTGCCCCCAACTTGCGTGTGCCCTCTTTGACGTTTGCTCTCCCTTCCAACATGCAATAAATATAAACACACTTACACAAATTACACATACTTACTCATACTCAGTAGCACACACGTCCATAGGGTGTTTCCAGGATCCAGGATGGCTCTGACTATCACTTGTTTTTTGGGTCCCCACTCCTTTCTCACTGCACACTTTATAAGTGCAGCCACATGCCAGTAATTTATCGGTCTCTGACATTAAGATATCAAAGCCAATTTGCATTGTTAGTCAATTCAATTTTGATTCCAATTAAAGTGGTATACAAGCATAACCATTAACCAATTAGTAAACCAATCATTGTTAATGGGGGTAGTCCCAGAAGATTGGAAACTAGTAAATGTGCTCATTTACAAGAAAGATAGTATGGAGGAGTCAGGCAACTACAGGCCAGTAAGTCTTACATCAGTAGTGGGTAAATTAATGAAAACTATGTTAAAGGATAAGATTGTTGAACATCTAAAATCTCATGGATTTCAAGATCAGAAACAACATGGGTTTACCTCAGGAAGATTATGTCAAACTAATCGTATTGATTTTTTGATTGGGTGAATAAAATAATAGGTTGAGGTGGTGCAGTAGACATTGCTTATCCAAATTTCATTAAGGCTTTTGATACTGTCCCACATACAAGAATTATCAATAGACTGGAATCTTTGAGTCTTGTTACCAGTGGGGTACCTCAGGGATCTGTACTCGGATCCATTCTTTTTCAGATTTTTATTAGCAATACTGAAGAAGATCTTGATGGTAAGGTGTATCTTTTTGCTGATGACACATAGATATGTAACAGGTTTTATTTTACTGGAGGGATAAGCCAAATGGCAAATGTGAGGAAAGGGAATTAGGGGCAATTATTAATTATTATTAATAAGGACTTAAAGGTAGGCAGAAGGAAATCCTAGCAAATACTTGGTTGTATAAGGAGTGGTATTAACAGTAGAAAGAGGGAAGACCTCATGCCGTTGTACAGATCACTGGTGAGACCTCACTTGGAGTATTGTGTACAGTACTGTAGACCGTATCTCCAAAAGGAAAATACTGTAGATACTTTGTAGAGAGTCCTGAGAAGGGTTACAGAACTAGTTCATGGATTGCAGAAAACAAAAGGTCACAGTTATGGTATTAAAGCATTATTCTTCAACTTTCTAATTTCCATTAGTGCACATTATTAAAGGTAGAATGAGGTAAAATAATATAAGAATAATACAACTTGTTATTTTCCTGTTTATCGGAGATGATATCAAATTACAATAAACGTTAAAGCAGGGAAGGAAAATACAATATCCAGGAACAGTCACTGAACATTTTAAAATTGCATAATGTATGTTGTTTGATGAAAACAGGCAAGTATTGGAGGATTCATTAAACCCCATGGCAAAGAAGTGAACATAGCATACACAAGGAAAAAGTCACAACATTAAAGTATGATTGTCTGAATGTCATACAGAATCAACGTAAAAATGGATTTTCATTCTTACAATAAATTAATGACTAACTACAAAACCACATATGGATTTCAGGGTTAATTAGAGAGGAGAGATATTGGAATTAAACTACACTGTAAGACTAGGTATATTGATTGTTCATTGGTAAGAATAGTTACTGCATTTCTCTACCAGGCAGGATATTTATTTAGTTATTGGAGTCAAATGTCATGAAATCATACATTATACTGCACTAAGACTAGAAATAATAGAAAGTGTAAAAAGGTTTCCTTTATCATTATCATTTTCCCAGTATTGGGGATAAAGATGATTTTTTTCCCCACGCCTGCATATTTTATCTAAATATATTAATTATTATAGGTATTTTTATTCACATGAATAAGTACAGTATATGCCCCCTTCCTGATTTCTTTTATTTTTGCATATTTGTCACCCTTAAATATTCCCGATGCTCTGAAAAATACCCCTCGTTTTATAATTCGACTTCTAGAGGTCTGACAGAGCTGCAAGGGACCTGGATCCTCCTCTCTGGCAGCCGGTGGACGTATGCAGGATGCGTGCATACAACCCCCGTTGCTGCCCTGCACTTCTGCCAGGGCTTCTATGACGGTGCGCCAGCGCGACATGACCTTCCAGTGCTCCACCATAGAAACACCAGCTGAAGTATCAGGCATCAGCGGAGGTTGCCTGAGCACATTGTGCAGACGTTCACCGGCTGTCAGAGAGGAGGAGGCATTTGCCTTAATGCTAACACAGCATTCCACAATAAGAACATCATCTCAACAGTCGGTAGTGGCAGTGTGATTATCTGGAGTTGCTTTGCTGCTTTTGGACCTGGGTGGCTTGCCATAATTGCCAGAAAATCCTGAAGGAGAATGTCCGTTCATTAGTTCATGACCTAAAGCTCAAGCGCAGTTGGATTACGCAGCAGGATAATGATCAGAAACACATAAGCAAGTCCACCTCTGAATGGCAACAAAACTAAGAATTTGGAGCGGCCCAGTCAAGGTTCTCACTTAAGTACGATTGAGATGCTGTGGCATGACCTTGAAAATGCAGTTCATGCTTGAAAACCCTCCAATGTGGCTGGATTAAAACAATTCTGTCAAGAAGAGTGGGCCAATATTCCTCCACTATATTGTAAAAGACACATTGCCAGTTATTGCAAAAGTTTAATTGCAGTTGTTGCCGACAAGGGTAGCAGAACCACTTGTTAGAATGCAGATTATATACACAGATCTATACCCAATTCCTCACAATCAATTATTAGGTTTTGACTCTTTGCATTTAATAAACGAAATTATCATTTAAGAGCTGCTTTTGTTTTTGCTCATGTTGTCTTTGTCTTATATTAAAATTAGTTGAGGGATCTGAAAAATAAATGTCACAGATAAGCAAAAAAAAAGAAATCTGGAAGGGGGCAAATACTTTTCCATAGCACTGTATGTAACTTGGATCTTCCTGGGTAATAACAGGATGAGATTAGTAGCTAGAAATTTACAGCTGCTGCTGAGTACCAGCGGGTAGTAGTTAATTGAACATCATTTCATTTATAATTACCATTCTGTATCATTCAGAACATTTATTTTAAAATGATAATTTCATTATGGTGGTGTGCATGACATCTTAAGGTTGTTCTGAAGAGAAACAAGATTTTAACTTCCTCAATTATGCAGAAAGGATTTCTCCAAGTTAAAACTTGGTGTTATGACTAAAGCAGAACAAAGAAATTTTGCCTAATTTTGCATAATAATCTTCAGATTTTCTGATTACCATCCATGAGAGACATGATTGTGCAAGGAGTTGTGAAAGATGCTTGTAGAGTTATTGAGGGAGGAGTAATGTACTGCCCCATTTGGCCCACAAAAGAATGTCCTGAAAAACAAAATAAGCAAATATATATATAACAACTCGGTATCTCTTAATAGTCAAATTTAAGCTCAGTTTTTTACAAGATGTTATCAGTCACCTCTTCAGATATAATAGTATAATATGGTATGTGAACCAAGGATAGGCAAGGACATGGTTCATGGTGGACATTCTGACAGTGTTTCTTTATTTCAAGAAAGGGTAAATCATTCTATTCCCTTTAGGCCCCAAAAAATAATAGTAGTGGATAGATTGCCAAAACACATAACACTGCCTCACAAATGTCTGCCCATAGACACACTTGCCCTTAGACACAAACATCACAGCTTATACTTGTCCATGTAGTCACACACTGGATTGTCTCCTGACCCCGCTTACGGACTGATTACCCATTGCTCAACTCAGCCTTGCCTCCTAGCCCTGCACCACACACAGTTTAACCCATTCCTAGACTTAGCTTGTCTTCTACCCCAGTCTACTAGTTAGCCTGTTGTAGACCTCAACATGATGTCTGTTGCTGTCACCTCAGTGTTTTCCAATATTGTGCCTTCTGTCTCCAGCACGGTTTATGGGGACCTAAACCTTTTACCTGTCTGCGCTCCCTGTCTAACCCCACCGAGGAGGTCTAAGCTTCTCTAGGTGTCCTATCACCTCTGTGGAAATTTGCAGAACAGGAACTTCTTGACTAAGGTTCCAAATCTACTTGCTGCTTTAGATTATACTGGAAATACATTTCTCTAAATAATACATGCAGCAAGAATTCCACCAAGCTGTTTACATGTTATCATTCTCTCTTAATATGTAGATATCACTTTACTTGATCTCTCGTCTTGATTGAATGTGAATGATTATAACTCTGTTTAGCTTAACCCATCGGATTCAAGATGTCAGATGGTATATTTACGATTATATTCCAGATGAAAAGCACTGCATTCCCATTTAACACTAAAATAATCAAATACATAGGTCCAAGTTATCAGAAGATGGCATAGACATCTCTATTGGGATTAGAAAAAATAAACCCAAATATAATAGGCAACATGGTTTACCAGATGTGACAAGTGCAATAAACTTTATGGTATTTAAGGTTCTGTGACACATTAAATGTCATTGGTTGAAAACCTCATATAAATTAAATGTCAAGGAAGAATAATGTACTTGGTATATAGCAATTAATATATGGCTCCTATATAAGAAATATTTTTGCATTGTGACACACACCTTTATTTCTAAATAGTTTTTTGCAAAACATTACAAAAATATAATGGTTTTAAATTATAGTTATACAAAAAACTGTTTTAGATATGTAAAAGTATTGGACAGAAATTGAAACAAATACATAGATGTGTGCAAATGGGCCAAAAATTATATGGACAGATTTTTCAATTAGTTTTTTGGCCCATTCGTTGTTGGCCAATGAATAACGTTCCCTGCCCGTTCAGCTTGGTCAAAAATCAGGGGCAATTTATAATTCGTCCACACACTCTGGTCGGCAGAAGGTAGGGAAATATTTAGAGAGAGTGAGTGAGAGAGTGTGAATGAAATTCAAAGCATTTTGCTTATTTTTGTCCAGTTTGTGGGGGGTCTGGCCTTGTTTTTGTGGCTTTGTACAAATTGCTGAATTTGCCAAGTTCGGTAAATTTGCAACTTGTACGAATCCAAATGCACAAGTCTACAAATAACTTATTTCTGACTACACATCTTTTTTTATAGATGTATAGTACTTTTAACAAATACAGGTTATGCTTTCTGCTCCTTCGCCTTACCTTATAAATAAAACATAAAAATTTCCCCTTAATTTAAAAAAAATAAATTGTAATTTATCTTAAATTTGTAATTTATGTAATATATATATATATATATATATATATATATATATATATATATATATATATATATATACATACACTTTCACTGGCCACTTTATTAGGTACACCTTGCTAATACCGGGTTGGACCCCCTTTTGCCTTCAGAACTGCCTCCATTCTACGTAGCATACTTTCTACAGGGTGCTGCAAACATTCCTCAAAGATTTTGGTCCACATGATGGTATCATGCAGTTGCTGCAGATTTGTTGTCTGCACATCCATGATGTGGATCTCCTGTTCCACCACATCCCAAAGGTGCTCTATTGGATTGAAATCTGGTGACTGTGGAGGCCATTGGAGTACAGTGAACTGTCATCTTCAAGAAACCTGTTTGACATGATGTGAGCTTTCTGAAATACTCAGCAGCCAGTCTGGCACCAACAACCATGCCACGTTCAAGTCACTTAAATCCCCTTTCTTCCCCATTCTGCTGATCAGTTTGAACTTCAGCAAGTTGTCTTGACCACGCCTATATGCATTGAGTTGCTGCCATCAGATTGGCTGATTAGCTATTTGTATTAATAAGCAATTGAATAGTTGTAACTAATAAAGTGGCCAGTGAGTGTGTGTGTGTGTGTGTGTGTATATATATATATATATATATATATATATATATATATATATATATATATTAATATTTGACAGACCTATCTAGTTAAAATATCCCAGAGATCTTTAGTGCCCTTTCCATCTGTTATATTGTAGTGGTTATAGAAAAATGAACTGATGGAGGCTCTGGGCTTGCGTAATCAACAGAGCAAAGATTTTCATTTGATTTTGCTAAATCAGTCTTCTGCTCTAGTTCACTGATATTAAGCAATCACTGATCCCAAAAAACAGTCCTTCCTTTGTATAAAATGAAGGTCACTAAATGTTATTGTACACTTACAACACTCCTTTTAATTAAAATGTATAGGACACCTTGAACATTTTAAAAACATCATAGAGCATGGTAAATTCAACAAAATACAGCAGTTATTCCTATATCAAGGTTATTTAAAGGTATATTTTTAGCATTGCTTTTCTCAGCCTTAAATATAGTTTGTTTTTGTGTTAGAATGGTAGACAAATGTCGTCAAGCCAAAAGTGGCAAAGCCAAACACACTAACACTTTGCTAATTTTTGGGAAGTTTGGGGTTCTACAGCCCTTTGGAATATGATGGCGCTTCAGTTAAAGACATAATAATCCTACAAAAAGTGTCCCTTGTGGCATCAGCAGTAGTCATATTGCCCATCAAGTTCTATAGGCAATAAGAGCCAGCCATGAAGAATGGTTTAACTTTTTCCAGTTTTCATGTACACATTACTTCCTGATTGTTCCTTGTGCAGACATTCCTTGAAAAATCATTGTTTATGATCTCTTAGAAGCCTTTCATGATCATAAAAATGAGACTTCTCATAAGTACGAAAGCCTTGTGTTTATACCATGAGTAAGGCACCATTTGTGGGGCGTGGATAGATACTGCTGACCAGTCAGTGACCAATTTGCAGCCTCACAAAGTATTAAAAAGTTGTAAAAGAAAAATCTTAAAGAATCCTAATACTTAATATAATTGTTTGCTACCATTCCAATAAAAAGAACAAAAAAAGCCAACATGTTGCCATCTATATTTAGATCAGCTGGGTTTTACAGTGCAAATTTAGTCTAATCTCTTGCTGTCATGCAGGAGATCAGACACTGTGCTGCAACAATCCCCCCACCACCACCACTGTTCATCAGGCAAAACTCCCCTAATAACGTTATGTTATGTAATGTGTCTTGTAGATTATAAAAATCATACAAAAACCCATTAATGTGTGGTATTTCTATATCTAAAACAGTTTAAACAGTATCTCTTTACTTGCCCACAACCTATATATAAGAAATGGTAACCGATGTGAAAGTGTTTAAGTGAAGAAACACAGAACGATAATATCATTAATATCATAGCTTTTTTCCAGATTGTTGGCCAAATGGCTGCGTGACAAAATGTCAGCAGTGAAATACCACCAGCTTTGCAGAAGTATATACTTTTGAAGGTGTATATTGAATTGATGGGGTGTTAAACCTTTCCAAACGCAACTTAGACCCAGCAAAAAAAATGTAACGGCCATTTTTCCATTGTGCGCTGTAACTTCCATATAAAAATACCTATGCATGCGGGGTATTTCCGGAAGCTGCAGCTGAAAATGGTTTGGTGGCGTTCTAGGCAGTTGCATGTATTTTGTGCAAATAATGCTAAGCAACAAACAGGCACAGGCATACCTAGAAATTTTCTGGGTTTGACCTGGAGTTTCTGGGTGATACATTGCTTTTCTGGGTCTCTGGATCATTCCTCTTATTCCCCTGGGCAGGGAAGCAGTTTTTAGCCAAGCCTCACTCAGTCCCCCTCCCTCTCGCATCCATTTCATGCTATTTGTGGTTAGCATGGCCCCTTGTAAGGTTTACCACACCCCTCGGGTGGCCAGCCTCACCCCTCTTTAAGCCATCCCCTCAGAGGCTTAATATGTTTCTGGATATTTTGGTGACCCTAGGATAGGATAATTGTATGAAAATGTCCTTTTTTAATTCTGTCCTTTGTTTAAAATATATTATTACTAAATGTTGGACAATAAATGTATAAGTGGTAGCAAAATTTGTCCTTGAAAAAAAAAAAAACAGGGTGGAGCTTGCCCTAGATAGCCCTTAGTGGAGGAGAAGTAAGTACCTAGCAGTGAAATGGCTATGACTAAACCAAGGTTCCATTCCTGGGGAATGAAGACACAGTTCCCATGTATACAGATTTGGCAGACAATATACTTAATGTTCCCAGTCCCTTTTTCCTGTCAATGATTGGCTGGTTTAAGTTCTAGAGCTGTAGCTTCTCCTTAAGGTTACAAACAAAGTACTTTAATATGGATTCTTTCTTGATGAGGCTGCATGGGACACTAGACTCTCCCTGTAAGTGGAGTTACATTAGTTGAGTTAACTATAGTGGGAAAAGAAGCAAGAGTGCCTCTACGCTAAAACAAATATTGTTACCTGGTATGGGTTATAAAGCTGCGTATCTTTTTTTTTTTTTACACAATGTTTTAATATTGTAAGAAGATCATATGATATCTTCTTTGTTAACTTTAATAAAACTGTTTGTCAGTCTTTACAAGAGTAGGCTTTATGTCTTAGTTTAAATTTTTATAAAATAACTCTGCGAACAGTAAATATTGCCCAATGAGGTAAAGTGATTATCAGCATCCAGCATACACATTGTTCTATGGTCTAGCATGAGTGTTATGGGATGCATTCATTGTTAAGTGAAACGCTGATCCGACTTAAATTAAAAATACTTTTATTAGAATGTAGACAAAAACATGGTAAATGACACACAAAAGCCCCATTTCCTGATACACTTTGACAATGCTGTTCGGTTAGTTTCAAGCACCATTAAGCTTATGTAATAAAACCAGTTTTGCATTGCTTCGCTCTGAAACACTACTAATCATGAACAAGAGATGCCTAGTTTGTAGAAATCTTTACAGTTTTGATATTTTGGTAGAGCAGAAACATCCAAGGATGTACTAAAGATAAATGAGTATAAGGATTTTAATAGATCTAGCAGATTAAACCGCAAATTAACTCTTATAGCCCATATACAGAATTGTATATACAGAAACAGTAAAGTAAAACAAATAGTTAGACCGTATACAACATAAGTAGGTAGGTTGTAATTTCAGTAATAAAAAAAAAAAAAAACAGCAGTACATACAATGAAAAGAGTGCGCTAAAAGTGCAGACCGAAGATCACTTCCGATTTTTTTGGCTAAACCAGGACTTCCTAAAAAAAAAAGCAATCAACATGTACTCACATGGTCACTTACAAGCTCTAGCATGGTGTTTTACAAGGATTCACATGCCCCCCTTTGCAAAGTATGACAGCAGTGAATAGCAATTCTACTGAGATGACAGCTGTACAGAGAACTGGTGAGACCTTAATTGCAGTATTGTGTACAATATTGGAGACCGTATCTCCAGAAGGATATAGATACTTTGGAGAAAGTTCAGAGAAGGGCTACTGAAATGGTTTATGGATTGCAGGATAAAACTAACCAGGAAAGGTAACTGCAATCATGTGAACATGTGATTTCAGTGCCTGTGCTACACAGATACCAACCACTCCATCCTGACTAATGGCAGAAGGTAGCACAGGGGCTGTTTGGGTTACAGGAAACAGGGATCAGTAAATTAAACACAATTTGCTTTACTAATCCTGGAAATAAGTTAATGCCCACTTAACCTTTTTGAAAACAACAATGCTGCAAATTAATATGTTGTTCAGTTTGTGCACCTTTCCCTAGTTTGGTATCTGATAAAGTCCTAGAAAGGTACCAAACATACTGATTGAAACTATCAAATAAGAATTAAAACACTGATTTTTGCACTTAAAGCATTAGGTTACCTGTTGCTTGAGGTTTCCTTTTAATAACATTGCTTTATTTAGGATTACATTGCAGGGTTCCTCATTAACATGTTTAATTACTTATGCTGTGTTTTCTGTGCAGCTGTTGTTTTTAGACTTTTTTGACTACTTCTTAAATTTAGCCCATAAACTTCCCTTGAGAACAATGTGAGTTAAACATTCTCCAGGGGAAGATCCAAGCTGGCTATTAAGGACTCTCAGAGAGAAATGTGGTCAGACACCCTACAGTGATGGAATTGCCTTAGATTCGCCTACTGTTTTCCTGCTCTGATTACGGATTTGCTCTTTTATCACATAACAATTAAAGCACTGTAAACCTAATTGCAAGGATTAGTTTACAAATTTCAAGGAAATGTGCTTTAAAGATGAGTTTAACCCAACAAGCAAAAAAAGATTTAAAAAAAAATAAAATCTAAATTACAAATTTAAAGAGCACAAGTTGCTCCACATACTCACAATTAGACACTTTTGTAACTAAATGCATCATTAGAAATACCATTCCCAGTCTTTTCTGCAATCAAATGCTGTCTCATTCTTTTTTTTTTTTCTAGGATCACTTAATTTTCATGAAACAAGTAGGTTTTTTTGCTTAATGTACTACAAAGTGTAATAATAAGGAATATATATCATAAGCATTCTATTCATAA
The DNA here is from genome assembly GCA_029215755.1 of Spea hammondii. NCBI lineage: Eukaryota > Metazoa > Chordata > Amphibia > Anura > Pelobatidae > Spea > Spea hammondii. The sequence goes on from JARDYJ010000003.1 coordinate 99,321,998, forward strand.
TTGTCTAACAGAGTGTCTGCGTATAAACTGTGTATGGCTTCACATGAATTTTTAAAATGCGTATTTGTTTACAGCTAACGTATAACTGAAACCGGAAGCAACACCTTATTGCTCTGAGTTCAAGTTAGGGCAAAATGATGGCCCTTTCGGTGACGTCCTCACGATTGGATGATTGGGTAGAGGATTTCACCACACGCACTGCCATTTTGTCGGAAGTTCCCGCCAGGTTATATCTGCGGAGATAGATAGAAGAGAGAAGATTGAAGATGGCAAATTAAAGAGATAAGATAAAGAATATAGGAAGAAGATGTAGAAGAAGAAGATGATGTGAAAGAAGATGGGAAAGCACAAGTGGTTGGCAGAAGTACAAGTGGTTGGCAGAAAACGTAGGGAGACATTTAGAGAGCGTGAGAGAGTGAACAAGAATGAGAGTGTGAGTGAATGTGGGTCCATGAATTTCAGATGAAAATTCTGAGCTTTATGGTTCATTTTAAAAAAGCCTGCATCAGTTTTGTCGAGGGTTATCAGTCTATTATTATTATTTTTTTCAGTTTCGTTGACATGTTTGAGTTTGCATAAGTGTAGGGAAACACGATCAGTATCAGTTTGCATCTCAATTAAAATTTTATATTATGAGTATCCACATACAGCCATCTACTGGTTCTTCCACTCTCTGATGGTTCATGTCTCAGACGCTTTAGAAAATATTTATCTGAAAGGGGATTTAGACTGTATTTCTGAAAATATGTTATCGTTCCATTGTACGTGAAGTGGGTATAGCTAAGTGAGAGGGACACTTTGCTGAAAGATGAGGTTTATTAAACCAAACAGCTGTTTTAAAATAGTAAGCTTCAATTCACATAGGAAAAGCAGACAATCCAATGAAATATCAACCGGTCAGGTAATGTGGTTGATGTTTCCATAGCAACTTTATGTAGCTATACACATTCTCAAAGTTAGACAGAAATACTAGGCAAACCAGTGCATACTTTGAAGCATTAATCGTGTCGGACCTTTTAATTGCTCTGATCAGAAGGCTTTTACAGCGATAATTGGTCTAGTCTGATGATTAGCATTAAAAATAAATCAAAATAAAGCTGGCAAATTACAACCAACACAATAATGTATGAAGGATCTTAAAACAAAATAGGTGGGAATACATGCATAAATCACTTTGTAATTGTTTATGGTCATAAAATAAACATTAATGGTGTCAGATCCAAATACAACCACTGGTAACTTGAATGACTTTTACTGCGTGTATTTTAAAGGCTGCTGTCTTGTTCATGGGCAATGGAAACCCTAGTCAGACCTAAAGTTTTTTTGAATTTAAGGGAAGAACACATTTTTTTTATTATTAGCTTAGGATGTCCTTAGTAACTAAATCTGTAGATTCATTTTCAAGCCTAGTGTGCAGCAATGTATATCTAATACTAAGTAGCCTTGCTTCACTTGCCTTGTTCAAGGAAAGGATGTAGAAACTAGACTTACACACTTAGATTCCTTTACCCTTTTGAGGAAGTTTTCAAGACACCGAAAATGGTAGACGGATCTGCAGAGAAAGAGAAGCATTTCTGCACCTGTAAGTTATCATTGCAAAGGTAAGTTGTGCTATAGATCATTACATTATAACCTTCAGCGATTACTAATAGCTGCCTCAGTAAGAGGTGGAATGTTCTAAAAAAACCTCCAAGTTCCAGAGTAGTGAAATAAACAATAATTAACAATCTGTAGCTGAGGCTTAGATTGATTCTTGGTTAGACTTTAATTTTATTTTTCTTCTTAGCCTGCTCCCTTTGATTCAGTAGCTCTACCAGTTGTATTTTCAAGAGACTGAAAATTTTCATTTGGGAGGAAATGAGAATAGAGAACTGAAGGTCATGGAAATCGGAAACAAAAGGACAGTGAGATTAAAAGCATTCACTAGAACTTCAGCTGAAGAACAACAAAGTGAAAGGGAATCATAATACAACTGCATCTCCCACACAGGAGATTCATAGATTTGCATAAAATATTTACTTTTACAATGTCTTTTGGTCAAAGCTGCATATTGTATACTCATAAAACAGCCTGATAGTGTTAAAATGGACATATAGATATACACACAAACATGTATACATAATGGACCAAAAACTATTTAGACAAATTGTTTGGTCCATTCATTTTCAGACAACAAATTTAATTCCCTGTCCAGTCTGTTTGGAAGAAAATCATACGGCATTTGTACCTTACCGTCTTTTTCTCTTTTATGCTCATTCTCACTGTCTCTGATTATGGCTCCACTGTCTAGTCTAGTCTCCTTGATGCGCAGCACCGCTTCTTCTATTGCATCTTCTTCTGTGGCTTCTCTGTGGACATGGCCTCCTGGTGAACTTCCATAAACTGGTGAAGCGAGGAAGAAGCTGTCAAAGTGGCTCCCCTTTTGCGGAATTGAACAGAGAGGCCAGAATAATGTGGAGAAAGAGAGGTGCAGAAATTATTCCCTTTCTCAGCAATTCTGTCTTTATTTCTCTTGCTTCCCGATGAACTTCTGCAAAAGGGCGGAACATTTTTAGTCTGGGAAATGCTTCATGTGAGTATACTAGGTATGGGAATGGGATATATATTTAATTTGTGAAAATTCATCAATTCATCAAGACATTGACCCTTGTTAATGTAACAACAAGTGCCCACAAAGATATTTTTTGTTCTGAATATGCTCAGCCTTCACAATAGTTGTATCAGTAAATAAATCATACCAGTATATGAACATTTGTTTTAGTATATTATGAAAATCAATTATATTTATGGAGAGGTGCCAGTAATTTTATTGAACTGTAGAAAGTCTAACTGGCAAAGTTTTGTTTGATTACTTTGTATGCATGTTTTATTTCTTCCATGGTACCAGCATATGTTAAAAAATTCCCACTTGGATACTTACAGCTGCAGACAGTAAACTGTTCTAATCCCAGTGGAAAGTAACTAACTGCTTGTGTGTTGAATTTCATCAAAACAATAGGAAAGTGGATGCATTGAGGATGTCAGATGAGATATTTGGGAGCTAAATTAAACTTACCACAAGAATAGAAATATGCTAATTCTTAAACTACTATTATAAAATACAGTTTTTAAACTAAATGACAAATATCATGTATGCATAAAGAATTTAGTTGAAATAAAACATCTTCCAAAAATTTAATTTATAATTTACAAAATCATTTTTCTTTGGCAATTCAAAAATTCACTGAATAACAAAACTGCCAGGGAAGGGATACCTCTGCATATACACTTTTGTAGAGGGTACACTTTAGGGTCAGTTTGGATAGCTATATAGCCAAGTTGATAGTTGCCTGAAAACATTCAGAGAACTTTCATGTCAGTCATTTACCAATGTGGCATTTTCACCAGCAAAATATGTAGCCCAAAACCTTGCCTTTTGAAGAACACACATGTCGTACAAATCTAGCAGCAATTTACTTCTGAGATCGTTAGTGCTAATGAGTGATTGAAGAGTTCTTTTTTTGGCTACACTTAGTGTTGATTCTAAAACCATTTTAAGATCTGTTTTAGTTTCTAAAACATTGCCCTACGTTTTGTTATATAGTATTATTAATTTCAATCCATTTCAATCCACTCTACAACTTTCTTTTCTCCGATTACTCAATCCCCGCAACAAAACTACATGAATGCCATTGTTTGCCCTAACATCTCCTTACAGTGTCCATAAACACAAAGGTTAACTATAAACACAAAGGTTGACTATAGTATGTTTCATCTTGAAATGCATACTCATACATTACAGGAAGACACACAACTGTACATTTGTGTTTCATTAATTGATTAAAATGATTTACATGTTTAATAAGTCAGCTAGGGAAGTATAGGTTGAAACCATATGCACTTGCTCTATTCCATACTGCACTACTAAACAACAGGCTATGACATATGGGGCTGGAATTTATTGAGCCATTATGGTAACATGGATACATTACATTTATTTATATAGCTCCAGCAGGTTCCATAACGCTGTAAAAGGTACTGAAAATAAAAGACAATTTAAGATGTCATAAAATGTCAACACATACTCATACAAAATCTTGTTTCATTACTGGTATAACAAATGAGACTTCATAACTATTGGTTTGATCTTTTAAGACTTATGGTGTTTTAAGCATGGAGTCAGCACAAACTGTGCTATGAGATAAGTTCACAAAATGTATATGTGTACGTGATTGTTTTTTGGTTTGTGCTGAATCGCTTACTGATTACTATTTACTTAACATGAAATCTAATGAATTTGAAACCACCCCTTTTGTCCACAATCTTTTTGGCTGCATTATTAGTCAGAAAAACTACGTACACAACAGGACAGGCTCTGCCACACCGACACCCAAACACACACACCAGGACAGGCTCTGCCACTCAGACACACACATCAGGACAGGCTCTGCCACATCGACATTTCCTTGGGCCCTGCTCCACGCTCCCTAGCATACAAACCCTCTATTTGTAGGTATACAATAATAATGTATGGAAACAGAGCGTACCAGATACAGATAAACAGAACAACACACACCCAGCTTTGCAGGTATAAATCAATTGGAATTCACATATAAACTCAGCATTAAAATATAGATTTAGTTAACCCCCTAAATTACAGGCATAGATCACAGATTGCACACCCCAAAGCCAGTCCTGGTGTCCACATTGCCCACATAGAACCTGATCAGCACCCATATTACACAAATTACAGTCCAGCCTGAGCCAACTTTGTCCCCTAACAGCCCAGTGTAAGACATCTTTGTCGGCAAACAGCCCACCCTTCATGTGCCATCTTTGCATTTCCCCAAATCACTTAAACATTCATGATAGACACAAACACTTACACAGTTACTCACTCATTCATACAAATCATTTACATATATTCATTAATAAAGTCTCACAAATCATTCAAGCAATTCATCCATACATTAATTCATTCACACTACCCCTCTCCCTATCTACCCCTCCCCTTCTTATCTGCCCCTTCTCACTATGTTCCTCCTTATCACTATGTACGCCCTCTCCCCCTTCTCACCGCCTTCCCCCTTTCTCACTATGTACCCCCTTATCAATATGTACCCCCTTTCCCACTATCTAACCCCTCTCCCCCTTTCTCACTATCTATCCCCTTTCTCACTATCTATCCCTCTCCCCCCTTTCTCACTATATATCCCCTCTCCCCCTTTCTCACTGGCTCCCCCCTCTGCCCCTTCTCACTATCTACCACCTCTGCCCCTTCTCACTGCCCCCTGTACTCCTTCTCACTGCCCCCCATGCCCCTTCTCACTGCCCCATGTGCCCCTTCTCACTGCCCCCCTTGCCCCTTCTCACTGCCCCCCCTTCACTATCTACCCCCCGATGTTTTAATTTAAGTCCCCTAGAGTGGGACCCCTAGAGTGGCGGGGCTGGTCACAGCTGCTGCGGGCTTAAGGGGCAGGTGCCCCTTTTACCCTGCGTTAAGGACGGCCGCATAGGCCCAGTCAGTCCGGTCCTGACTGGGCCGTTTTTAAGGTAGGGGCCTGGAGCTGCAGCTTCATCAGCCCCTACGTCAATCGAGCCCTGGGCCGCTCGGCCCACTGGACAAATGCCTGCTGTGCCCGATGGCCAGTCCGGGCCTTCTTCTTAATAAATATCCCCTTTAAGTTAAGAAGATAACCACTTATATAGGTTCTAACTCACTCCACTTAGTCAGATGCATTGACCTCATTTTCTGTATTCTTCTGTCAATGAACATCCTATTCCTTTTTGCCTTTTTTTGCATGTGATAAAGATCACTAGTATTTGGCCTTCATCTTGGCAGAGTAGTGACCACTAGAAAGATTATCCTTGCCTATAAATGAGTTATCCGAGCCACAGAAGCATTTTTAAAATAATACCTATATTCTTTATTTCATTTATGCTGGTATTTTATTTAACTTCACAGTGGACTATACACAAGTAAAGAATAACTACAGAAAAAAGTAATGCTGATTTGTTTTCTGCAAGGTGAAGGGATGGGGTCACATCAACGTTATATTGCCCCTTTTAGCAGCAATAATATATGCAATTTAATTACAATTCATTCAGTAAATATAAAAATCTGCTGCTGAATATTTATGAAAAGGTTTAGAAAATGCCTACTACCTGTCAGCTATTTTATAATGGTGTTTGAATTACAAGTCATAAGTAATAAGAGTCCCATCACATCCACACATGCAAGCTCATTTCCCAAATTAATATAGCCTTTATGAGGTATGGTACATACACTTCAGGGTACAGTTAAAGTCTGTCCCTAAATGGGCTCTCATCAGCGATGATGGTATCTTTATAAATTGTTCTATAGCTGTACAAGCCATATTAAAGTTTTAGAAGTCATATGGGGTATGAATATTCAGAAGTTAATTTCAATAACTTTGTTGTAGACCCAGAGGCACAAGAGCTAGTTTAATCACAAGTACTACCACATTCAATAACATTTTAAATAAATGCAAAAAAAGATTAAGTTTTATATCTTGTGAGATAGAGTTGTTGTGTTCATCCGGTAAAATGAAGGGCTCATTATTAATCATACTACAGATATAGCAAAAGTGGTACTTTCAAATAAAGATTTAATAGCAGATTTTATTAACAAGATTTATTTAAAATGCAATAAATGAGCTTCTACTATGGGTCATCATATTCCTTTCTTTCAATGGCATAAAATTATATTTCAATGATATTTGGCATCACATATCGCATTAAACTGCAGAACGAGTAAATTAAGGAAACTAATTATGCAGAACATTTGATTTACTGTGAACAATATTAGCAGCAGATTGTGTGATTGTGAGCATTGTGGTTCCATTAATATAACTGAAATGATCACTTTTGCTTTGGGTTAATTAATGTAAAATATTTTTATGAACAGGAACATAAAGCATTGTATTCACCAACATTAGGGCTTGCAGAAACTTTGAACTTCAGTTACAGTCGAGCAAAAAAATAGTACACCCTCTTTGAATTCTATGGTTTTACATATAACAACATAATAACAATCACCTGTTAGCAGATCTAAAATTAGGTTAATACAACCTCAGATGAACAACAACATATAACATGAGTAGACCTTTTGATTTAATAGCTTATAGAACCATCTTTAGCATTAATAACTTGAAGTAATAATTTTCTATCTTACGTTATCAATCTCTCATGTTGTGGTGGACTTTTGGCCCACTCTTCTTTACTAAATTGCTTCAGTTCATTGAGGTGTGCAGGCATTTGTTAATGCACAGCTCTCTTTAGGTCCTGCCACAGCAGTTCAATGGGGTTGAGGTCTGGACTTTGACTGGGCCATTTGAACACCTTGATTCTTTTCTTTTACTGTCATTCTGTTGTATATTTGCTGGTGTGCTTAGGATCATTGTCCTGTTGCATGATCCAATTTCAGCTAAGCTTTAGCTGATGGACAGATGGCATTACATTTGTCTTGAATATTTTAGTATACAGAGGAGTTCATGGTTGACTCAATGACTGCAAGGTTCCCAGGACCTGTGGCTGAAAAACAAGCTCAAATCATCACCCCTCCACTACCATGCTTGGCAGTTGGTATGAGGTGTTTGTGCTCATATGCTTTGTTTGGTTTTCATCAAATGTGACGCTGTGTAGGACATTGTGGTTTGTTCAGATGCAAATATGCAAACCTAAGCAGTGCTGCCATGTTCATTTTAGAGAGAAGAGGCTTTCTCCTGGCAACCCTTCCAAACAAACCATACTTGTTTAGTTTTCTAATTGTACTGTCATGACCTTGAATTTGCTGTGACGTACACTCCTGGGAAGATTGCAACTGTCTCAAATATTTTGGACTTTTTAATAATCGTTCTCACTGTAGAATGATGAACTTTTAAATGTTTGGAAATGGCCTTAAAACCCTTCCAAGATTGATGGGCAGCAACAATTGATTCTCTAAGATCATTGCTAATGTGTGTTAACACACACCTGAATGCTTCACACCAGCAAACTGCTAAAACTTTGGCTTTTATAAAGGTGGTTACACTTGCTAATTATCAAGTAATCAAGGGTATTTGATAAGCAGCACATGTCTGCTACTTAGAATCTTAATTCGAATGAAAGCAGTTTTTCACACATGGCTTCTCCATTTTGGCTTTATTTTTGTCAAAAAAATTCAGGACACGGTGTAATACATGATCTGAGGGTGTATTTTCCTAATTTTTAGACCTGATAAGGAACAGATGATTGCTATTATGTCCTAATGTCCTGTAAAACCATATAATTCAAAGAGGGTGTATTTTTTTCACTCGATTTTCACTATCCATTATAAAGGGCAAAACCCTGTACACTTTTGCCTGAAGAAGGGCTGATCTGGTGGGGTGAATTTGAGTAGAGGGGTCTGATCAGTCTGTAAAAAATGTAGAATATGTTACAATATCTACCACATGCACAGAGCATTTAATACAGTTTGAGTCGGATTTCATTAGTGCTGTACAATACTTCTTTTATTTATTTATTTTTATTCTTATTCTTTATTGTAGTGGATGAACTAATAAAAGTGGAACCATATAGCATAGTATTGCAAAGTATTGCATTTCTTATTTTAATGTCGTATAAATATTCAACCAATTGGTATTTCATCTTAAACTAAGATAATTAAACATTTAGTTCGCTATATATTATACATTTCTGTTCAGATAGGTTGCAGCTTCCAAACTGCACCGTCGATAGTAACAGGGCTATTTTAGACGCACTGCAGCTGCCCTTGTGACTCCTCAACAGCCGCCATGGTTTGCAGGAGGAGGTTTTTTAAGCCACTGGCACAGGCCTCTCCACTAAAGCTTCCTCCTTCAAGGCCTTTCCAGCTATGTTATCATATGCCAAAGCCCGGCATCATGCAGTCTACAAATCTTAAAAGTGGGGGCATTAGTGGGGAGCTCTGTGAAAACAGCTGCATAGACCTTCATCACACTGCACCAATGTGGAGGAAGGGGGCCATCTCTGCAGCAGATATGGTTGGGCTGGTGTGCTTGTTGAGATGTCTATGGGGGACTCTTAATTAAACTTTCCATGGGCCCCATTATACTAATTGACCTGGAGATTATTTCTATACAAAGATATTTAATCACAGTAGCAATAGTAGACACTCAAAATCTCAAGTGAATATGAGTCCTTAGGTTACATAAATAGTAAATGCAGGGTCAAATGTTAAAAGAAAAAGTTAACTAAAGATAACTACAAAATTTCACCAAAAGTATGTATACGGGAAGGAGTCTATTTCGTGTTTTGAAAAACAATTTAATGCAGACAGTAATATTGGTTAAAAATAGGTACCAATTTATTTCAGCTACCAGTTATTGTAGCATTAATGTTACATTTCATACTTAACATGCAGTTGTAAACCTCAGAAATGACAACAAAAGAAACAAAACAAAAGGTAAATTTGTATCTGAGAATAAACCAAGACAAATGATGTGCTGAACCAAACAGATGGCAAAGTTATTTCTGAACGAGATGTAGTTTATCACAAACAGCTTGTAGAGCTCTCACATAACTCAAATCAACAAAAGAATAACAATAGTGTTGTGTCTTTCTTATTTTATGTTACATAAGACTGTCAATATCTGTCTATACTCTCCTAAAGAAAAAAAAATATATATATATATATTTATATATAACTAAAGTAAACTTTACATATGCATTTTTTTAATATTACGTATATTACTTTTAAGAAAGCTGAAAAAGGCAAATCTCTTGCCCCATGATTAAAGTGTTCAAAGAAGAAGCCAACACACTATTTTGACCTCACTTCTGCTCTAGGGTTCCATGTAAACTGACAACAATAGCAGGTTTGAATGTATAATGGATTGGCCTTGAGCGGTTCTATAGTTCAGAGGACCCTCTCCAGTTTAGTTACTCTTTACCTTAAGGTCAGCTGAATATGATTTGGTAGTCAAGGTTACATAAATTGTACTAAATGACTAATATGCATATTTACTACCGTCGAACACAGCTTTATCACATCTGCCATCAGTTTCTGTGTTTCTATGTAAAATCATGAATATTTTCAGGGTTCCACCCTGCCAGCCTGGACTACGCGATACCCTTTTTTCTCATTACTTAGGGCAGCTGAGCCACATTACTTGAGTTTAGCCCTGCCCTTTTATACCTGCTCTGCCTTTCAGTCTGGGCCTTTGCATTACAGTTTATCTGCCTACTGTCTGGCCCAGTTCTCCTGCTACAGTATTCCGATTAAGCCGTGACCTGGCTTGCTTTTGACTTCATTCCTTAGATTCCAATTTGGCAGACTACGTCCTAGCAGTGTGCCCTGCCTGATGGCTTCCAAGCTGTGATGCCATGTTCTACCCAGGCTGCGGAGCTGCATATCTGTCTTGCTTCAGTTTCTCTGTTTTCCTTTAATCCATTCCGTATGCTTTATTCTGATTTTCCATTCCTTGCTTTTAGTTCTGCTCTTTGCTTCAGCTCTGTTTCCTTTATAAGGTATGCCCCACCTTTGTGTTCTGTTTGTCTCAGTCTGCAGTCTACAGGTATGTCTCTTATTGTTATGTGTTTGAGTTTCATGTTTGGTTTGTTTTGTACCACTCTAAGCAGGGATTAGCATTAGGACCCACCGTCATTAGAGTACTTAGGCATAGTGGTGGCCTAAGCATAGATGTGACGGAATCTCCAATAGTTATCATACAGTCCTAGGCTAGTTCCTGTATTTATGTGTGTCAGTCTGATGTAACCTGCATCCCGGTAGAGGGGTGTCCTGTCTCGTATCCCCGGCAGCGGGGTGTCCTGTCTTGTATCCCCGGCAGCGGGGTGTCCTGTCTTGTATGCCCGGCAGCGGGGTGTCCTGTCTCGTATACCCGGCAGCGGGGTGTCCTGTCTCGTATCCCCGGCAGCAGGGTGTCCTTTCTTGTATGCCCGGCAGCGGGGTGTCCTGTCTCGTATCCCCGGCAGCGGGGTGTCCTGTCTCGTATCCCCGGCAGCGGGGTGTCCTGTCTTGTATCCCCGGCAGCGGGGTTGTCCTGTATTATGTATGTCTTGTCTGGTTATGTTTCTTGCTTGGTCTTGCTGTATCTTGCTCGCTCTGTCCCCCTTGCTTGTTTCTGCTATATCCTTTGCTTAGCTTCCATGCTCCCAGCCTGCAGCATCCTGCACATGAGTCTAGTGCTATGTCTGATGCTTGTTCCAGGGTGCCTGCAAGCTATCACTTCATTTCATTTTGGTCTACATCTGCTGCTATGTCAGGGTGCTGGTATGTGGCTGCACAACCCTAGGTGCTCAACACCCGGGTGAGTGCGGTCGCCCTGCACCAGGCCCTGTCCAACTCTGCTACTGCACCGTAACTCCTGCACACAATCTTTGCCTGAATATAAAGACACTCAGCAACGCCAAAAACCCAACCCAGTTCACACTGTGATCACTCCACAAGCACCATATTGGGAGCTTAGCTTATAATATATAGAATTATATATTTTCCAGTAATCACACAATTAGGGTAACCATCCAGTTCCAACAAAATGTAAATAAGAAATCCAAAAGGTTTATTTTTATGAGCAAGTTCGCCAGTTTCAATGATGTTCCAAATAGGACAGGGGCGTAGACCGATCAGATGTAAAAAATTTTTATAAATTCACACCTCAGAAATTTGGCCTTTTACTCCACAAACAACCTGATAAACGTATGCATGAGTGGTATCCCTTTACTCAGGATATGTTGCTGAACATATATAGGGGTATGTCCACATACAAGGAGCGGTAAATTTATACCTGTGTTACAATATGTGTAAAAAAAAACCCCACAAAAAATACCACCAAAGACATTGTCAAAGGATGGTGGTATTATTAGTGCATGGAAAAAGTTAAAATACTAGCATTTGAAATTGTAAGGGTTCCATCCTGCCAGCCTGCACTATTTGATAATTATACACGTCATGTCTGCCTGCAGCCACTTGTGGCCACCCTTCCCTCTCAGGAGCACCTGTTTAATTATTTGGGACAGCTGAGACATGTTACCTGGATGTAGCCCTGCCCTTATATACCTGCTATGCCTTTCAGTCTAGGCCTTTGCATGCACATAATCAGGCAAGCCGGGTCGATACCAGGAGATCACAGGAAAAAAGCCAAGATCAAGGTCAGGACAAGCTGGATCAAAACAGGTAGAATCCAATGGGAACAGCACAGGGCCAGCAAGCAGAGAAACAGTATGTCCCCTTTCTGAGGACTGTCTGCTGTGTGCCCTGCCCGAGGGCTCTTGTTATCTCCTGGTGCTGACCGAGCTTGTCCTGACCTTGCTCTTGGCTGCAGATTTGGCTTTTGTTCCTGTGATCTCCTGGCCCGGCTTACCTGACTATGTGTGCCCTGCCTGAAGGTTGCCTGCCGTGTGCCAGCTGTGTTCCTTGTCTGAGGAGTTCCGTTTTGTGGTCCCCTATCCGAAGTCCGTGGTGCATTTGCCTTTATCACGTTTATTGACCAGTCCTTTTTCAGCTGTTCTGCCAGCACATTCCAATATAGCCTGTTATTTGTATAGACATACCTACAGCCTCTTGTGTTTTAATTTGTGTGTACGGACCTACCAGTCATGATGCATCGTGGGGTACAGACAGAGCCCCTGGTATCCCCTGCAACTGGGCTCCTACCCAACCTGCTTGAAATACCTTTGGGTATATGGTTTGATAGGGTAAATTTAATTGGCTGCGTTCACAGATGTTCCAAAATAGGACATGGATGTATGTTGACAAATGACAAAATTCCAAATGGAAAAATGTGCACCTCCCAAATATGGAGCTTTAGCCCCCAAACTTGACAATGGTTTTTGTTAAAATATCACCATTTGAAATACCCTGGGGTGTATCGTTTGATGAGGGTAAATTGAATTTGCCTGCTTCAAAGTTGTCCCTAATAGGAAATGGCGACAGAATGACCAGATGTCAATGTTCAAAGCTGAGAAACCAAATTGCGCATATCCCAAATGTTGACTACTAGCCCACAAACAATCTGACAACCCCATGCATGGGTGGTATCACTCAGAAGAGCCAAGAGGAGGAGGGAAAGTGACAGAGAAAAGGTAGGAAAACATTCAGTGAGAGTGGATTAGTAAGTGTGTGAGAGTGATGGGTGTTATGCTGTAGTTTATGCTGAATGTTTGTGAATGAGTGTATGTGATAGCATGGATGTGTAAGTGTGTGTGGGGGAGTAGCATGGCATAGGGAGGCTGTAATCACATTCCTATCATGCCCAGGTTCTAGCATGTTAGCAATCACACTCCTATCATGTTAAGTCAGTCAGTACATGCTGGAATCTGGGTATGCCTGGGCATGATAGAATTGTGATTGACATTAACAATTATATATATATATATATATATATATATATATATATATATATATATATATATATAGTAGAAGTATTATCACTCATTTACAGATACCAGACAAGCCAGAAAGCTTGTTTTTTCCTCAGAAATGTCATGGTGCTGCCACAACCACAAGGGATTCTGGGTAGGCGCATGCAAATAAGGTTAACAATTATCACCTTTGCCTCTATATCCACTTTATACATGGATCCCTTGAGAGTAATTGCCCGCTGTACAAGACAGCCTTTAGACAAAACTTGGTAAGAGGTGCAATAGCCAGATCACCACTCATGGACAGCTGTTTCGTCCTTAATGGGACTCATCAGCAATATTTGAAATAGCAAAATGCTACTTGTATTTATTGCCCTATAACTTACAAATAATTAAATACATTGGATAATTCTAAACTGAGGACACATATTAGAATCTATTTAGCTCTTTTTTCATTAGCTTTTGCTGAAGAGTAAACACTTTTTCAAAGATTTTTCATAGCAAAATAGATGATACAATCAAAATAGTGGTATCTATTTGAAAAAAATGCATCACTTGTGTGGGTACACTAATTGAGAGAGAGAGAGAGAGAGAGAGAGAAGAAAATGCCAGCTAAACATGAGCCCCACAAAAATGTTAAAACAGCCTTGGCCACAAAGGGCACATAAAAAAACGCCCCGTTCCTTAAGCTGTGGAAAAACTACAAAACAAAAATACATTTGTAGAGATCATTGTAGGGATCAGTGTATACTCTGTATTGCAGAGCACTAATATGTAAGCTCATCTAAGTTACTGCCTCGGATAGATAATTTGATGCTGCTTTTCTCATGTGACACTGTAAAACCATGTTTTCTTACAACATATCATTAAATTTAATATTAGTGGAGGCTCAAATATATCAAGGTTTTGACAGGAAACTGCAACTAAAACAAAAAAGGGCAAGAAATCATTAATAATGTGGCAGCATTTCAAGGTAAAATGAAATGCATGATAATTTACTCCCGCTTAAGTTTTCTCCATATCTTCTTACCCCTTTCCACTTACATCCCTCCTATTTTATTTCCTATTCCTTATCTCAATGTACCTTTGTGTAAAATATCTCACTTTCCCTAACGTCCCTGTCTTTTTAACCCCACTGAACACAATCCAAGTCTCTGTCTGCCAGTCACCCTCCCCTTCTCATTGAGCTCTTTGTCATAGCTCCCCTAACCTAATATTCCCCTAACCTACTACTTCCTTCTCTCCTTCACCAACTCGCAACATCATTCTCTAGTACTCATTCTCAGTCACTCATCCCTGTCCTCTGCTTCTTTTACTTCCCCCCATTGCCCCTCTCTTTCCCTAGTTTTCTTTCCCTTCTTCTCTATGTTCTGCTCTTACCTCTTTTCTCCCCAAGTGATTTCCTTTCCCAATTGAGTCCAAAATGATACATTACAATAGGGTTTTCTGAAATATGTTGTCTCCTTAATGCTTTTCTTTGTCGTTAATCCAACTTGATTTTGCATTTTCTCAATATCAAATTTTAATTGTGTATTTAATTTAATCAAGCTTCTCTGTCTAGTAAAATGGATTTAGTTCCGCTACACGTTCCTCAATCAAGTTTCATATTATAGAGTGTTCTCTTGTGGTGGAAAAGAATTGTAACCTGTCATGTATGTTTATATATAATGAAGTGTTGCTATGGTACCATAACCATCACCTTGAATATTAATTTACTATTTAAAACATAATGAAGATTTTTTATTTGTATGTGGATATTTTAGGAATTCTGGATATTTTTATTTAATATTTATGCACCGTTATTGAAAAACCACATTTAATATTAGGAAACATGATGTATCTAATTATCTGCAATGAAGTAATATCTTAAATTATGCAACCTGTTTGCCGAATGTTTTAATCTAATATGAGCTGCAGTACAGTGACTGTTAACAATTCTTTATAGTGAAGTATATTTAGCTAATGCTGATGCACTGTAAGATTTCAAATTTGTAGTATGTGAGATTCACACAGTGCATAGACACCACAATTATAGTAACCTTCAATGGCTTAGTAAACTAATGCCTAAACATGTAGATATATTTAACACAGTGCTGCAAAAGCAGCGATAATATACATTTAGTCATGTCTGCACAGTGTGCACTTGTCTTGGACAAAGACATTTCAAAGTCATAGCATCTCTCCTATGGGTGAGAGATGAATATATTTTTTGTGATCTAATGCAGTTATGACCAGTGGTGCATTTTGGCTGGGTGCCATCAAAGGCCTAACCCATCAGCCCCTCATTGCTTACTTGTAGGGCCACCATCCTCTCTGCTAAGCACTGGAATATGACATTGTATCACAGTGCTCTGCTCCTTAAAGACACATAGTGCCTCATCTGGCATGCTATAAAGACTGTGATTGCTAAGAACTCCATAATGTAACTGAGCCAGTTACAAGGGAGATCTATCCAACCAGCCATTGGGTAAGAGGTGTACTGGTGAGCATGATCACCCAGCAGGGAAATTGGTTCTTGTTCATGAGGCAGACGGTCTGCTGCGTCTTGTATCTTGAAAAGTGGCCTTATCACCAAGGCAACAGATAAGATTCTCTAGCTAACTGAACTATTATATTTGTTGCTAGGTGATAAGTGCTGCTGGGTCGGTACCCCTCAGATGTATCACTATACACACTATAGTCTCTTAAAAAATCTAATAACATATTGATTATTTGGCATTGGAAGAAAGATCACCTCATTGTGAATCTGTGTCTGATAATTACAAATCACGAAAAATATGATTATGTGAGAACTCTCTGGATCTTGCCTAGAGAAATTAAAGATGATTACCATGCCCCAGGATAGTATATCCCCTTGCCCCCCTTTCAAGTCTTTCAGGGTCTTTCAGGCTCCACCTTAATAATTAGGAGGAATAAAAAGCATCTATTCATAACAGCAAATAAAGAATGTATGCTCCGGTCTGCATGCTTATTTTGATATGTATGAATGCCAGTAATTTTAATTTGGTCCACACATTACATAAAAATGACCATATGTAAGACAGTTTCTTGCTAGAAAGCTACCAGTCTCAAGTGACCTCATTATATGATAAAGTCTGGGAGTCCAGATGTCAATTTTATTTCTCTCAGACCCCGTACAGTATGATCTTGAAGTCCCTGCACTTGGGACAGGACTCGGTCACCAGATTAGGTCCCTTTAGCATTGTTGGGTTTGAGATGTTTGCTTGCTATCACCATAACTCCTTAGCTCAATCAAAAGCAATCTATTAAACATGATTGCTGTAAGGTAGGCTTTTGGGATTTTGAAATGTTATTGACTTTATTATTCTTTTGTAGATGTTTGTTTGTTATATTTTTTAGGTTCTAGACATGTTGAGGATTATTTATTAAAAGCAATTCTGGCACAAAGTAGTTTAGGTGGAGCAATCATTGAAATGCAATCTATATGTGTTTGCAAACAGTTTTCCCGTCTATTTTTATCCACATAAACGTTTTAATGTCTATGCCACAAGTTACAGATATTATGCTAAAAATCCCATCCGTTACAACAACATAGGCAAGCATCTGCATCGACAGCCTAATTGACCACCGGCTACTGGCCTGCAATTGGGGATCACTTCTGTTTATTTCCCCTGGCTATCTCTAACTTTGTAAGAATATGAAACAAGCAACATCTGCAGAAATCTATGAAAAGGAACTGAGAAAAAATCCATGCCTTTCCAATGTGATTTGTAAACACATCCACTTCACCGATTCTAAAAATATGCTGTTATATTTAACTTGGGCTTTTCTAGTTAGAGAAAGCTAATTTTATAGCAAGACAGGAGGCTTCGTATTTTGCATTAACCTTCTTTACTGTTAACCTCTAGCAGCAAAACAGTTAACAGAAATAACAAAAACAACCAATAGGAACACAGCAACAAGTCTATAAAAGTCTGCACATCTTGGCACTCCTCTTTCTTTGCTGCTTAACCTCCAGGTGAGAACATTCCAGTATATTTCTTATTTCTTATATATATTATATTCAGTGATATATATCGTTATTTATCTAGTTTGTTTCTCTCTGACCTGTTTATTTTTCCTGCGCTGCTCATTGCGCGGGTTTTGCCGCCCTGGCCTCGGCCTGTATTGCCAGCCACGTGGTCAGGGCTCCCACGGGTGTATCTGCCCGCGGGTTGGGGCTCTCCCCTACCGCCTGTTCGGCGGTTTATCTTGCCTCTTGAGGCGGTTGTTCTGCCTCTTGCGGGTGGCGTTTCTACCGCGTTACCGCGCGGCGGCCCAGCGGTTCGGCCGCGCGGCGATTCGCTACCTCGGGACTCTTTGGTCCCTTACCTCCCGTGCGGCGACTCCAGAGGCAGAGGCTACACGTCCACCAGAGGGAGATCAGCTTCAGGTAAGACTGATTCCTATTCTTCCTCATATTCCTGTCGGGGGTCGTATCACCCATTTTTTCCATGCCTGGTCTCGCCTTACGTCCGATCCCTGGGTCCTTCAAACTGTAGAGGGTTTTCACCTGGAGTTCCTCTCCTCGCCTCGTCAGGATTTTCCACCTCCACTCCCCAGGTTGTCTTGCGACGCCGCCGCCCTAGTCCACTCGGAACTCTCTTCCCTACTGGCAAAGGGTGCTATAGAAAGGGCGCACTCCCCTCCGTGTCTTCTCAGCAATATCTTCTTGGTGCGCAAGAAGTCGGGGGAGTTCCGCCCTGTCATCAACCTTCGGTCCCTCAACAGGTATGTGGTGTATCGCCACTTCAAAATGGAGGGTATACATCTCCTCTGCGATCTGCTCAGGGAGAACGATTGGTTCTCCCATCTCGACCTCAAAGATGCTTACCTTTCGGTCCCGGTCCATCCCGACGATCGGAGGTTTCTTCAGTTTCGCTGGCGGGGCCTCCTGTGACAGTTCACCTGCCTCCCGTTCGGTCTCAGCTCCGCTCCTTGGTGCTTCACCAAACTTCTGAAGCCAGTCATGGAGTTCCTTCGGACCCGCGGGATTCGCTCTATAATTTACTTAGACGACATCCTCCTAATGGCTCAGGACGTCGAGTCCCTTTGTCGCGATACTTACCTTGTGGTTCTCCTGCTTCAGGACTTGGGTTTCGTTATCAACAAGCCCAAGTCGGTGTTGACGCCAACTCAGACCGTTCAGTTTCTCGGTTTCTCGTTAGACTCCATGGCGGCGGTCCTCAGGCTCCCTCGCGACAAGGTCTTGGGCATAAAGAAGGAGATTCGCAAGCTCCTGCGTGCCGGCCTGGTTTCGCTTCGAAATCTCGCCAGGGTGATCGGCCTCCTCTCGGCTTCGATTCAGGCCATCTTCCCGGGCCCGCTTCATTACAGGGCCCTCCAGCGACTGAAGACGCGACATCTTCGCGAATCGGCTTCCTACGATGCGATGATCTCTCTGTCAGACGAGGCTCGATTGGAGCTCCACTGGTGGTTGGTCCACATGGATGCGTGGAACGGCCGTGCCATTTTCGGGTCAAGCCCGGATTTCGTCCTGGAATCGGACGCAAGCCTTTCTGGTTGGGGGGCTGTTTGCGGCGATGTGGCTACCGGGGGTCCGTGGACTTCGGAGGAACGCGACCTTCACATCAATTGCTTGGAGCTCATCGCTGGCTCTTTCGCGGTTCGCAGTTTCCTGAAGGATGTCACTCACTGTTCATTGGTGCTGCGCATGGACAACGTCTCGGCCGTCCGCTGCATCAACAGGTTGGGGGGCTCGAGATCCAGGCTTCTCACAGAGCTCACCAAGGAGCTTTACCAGTTCTGCCTGGACAACCACTTGTCCATTCGCGCGGAGTATCTGCCGGGCAAGGAGAACCTCGTGGCCGACTGGTTTTCCCGGCATTGGAGAGACGCCAGCGACTGGCACCTCTTACCGAGTGTATTCCGCGCTCTCCACCTTTGTCGCGGCCCTCTACATCTGGATCTGTTCGCGTCCAGGGCGAATCGTCAGACGGACGCGTTCTTCAGTTGGCTCCCGGATCCGTTATCCTCGTCGGTGGATGCCTTTCTCCAGCCGTGGCCACACCGGGGAGCTTACTCTTTTCCCCCGTTCAACATGATTCTTCGGACTCTCCACTCTGTCAGTCGTCAGGGCGTTTCTATCCTCCTGATAGCGCCCCTCTGGAGGACTCAGCCGTGGTTCCCTCTGCTTCTGGAGTTGTCGTGCGCGGATCCCCTGATCCTTCCCACGACCTGGGATCGGTTGATTCTCGTAGCCTGGTTGGTTTCCGGGGATCCTGGCATGTGCCGGGCTTATCGGAGTCGGCTAGAGATCTGCTCTGGGGATCCTGGGCTCCGGGCACCAGACTGTCCTACCTCCAGGCTTGGCATGCCTGGAGTCGCTGGTGTCTGGTTCGACACCTTGATCCCCTTACGGCTCCTGTGGCGGCGGTTCTTAATTTTTTGGCCCACCTTTTCCCCCTGGGTCGGTCTTACCGCACTATTAACTTGTTTCGTTCGGCCATCTCGGCGGCTCACGTTCCGGTTCAGGGCTTGGGTGTCGGTAAGGATCCGGCGGTCTGTCGTCTGCTCCGAGGTGTTCGTCTTTCTAGACCCCCTAGACCTCGTTATGAGTCCTTTTGGGATGTCTCCCTGGTGCTTTGTTTTTCGGAGGGTTGGCCGGACAACGACGGTTTGTCCTTTCACCAGCTTTCTGCCAAGACTGTTCTTCTGTTCTGCCTGGTCTCTTTCCGTCGGGTGTCTGACGTGCGTGCTTTTGATGTATCCTCGTTTACTTTTTCTCCTGAGGGGGTCTCGGTCTCTGTTTTTCGTAGGACTAAATCCGGTTCTACTTCTGTCTCTTATCCTTATTTTCCCGACCGGCCACGCCTTTGCGTGGCTCGCTGTGTTCAGGCTTATTTGGCCAGATCAGCTCCATTTCGGTCTTCCTCCTCTGGGCCACTTTTCATCTCCTACGTGCGTCCTTTTCGGCCTGTCTCTGTTCCCACTCTCTCCAGGTGGATTCGTTGGATTCTCCTTTCGGCTGGTATTGATGGTTCCTTTGGAGCGCACTCGGTCCGCGGCGCCGCCGCCTCCTCCGCGGCTTTCTCCGCCGCCTGTTCCCTGACGGACCTCTTATCAGCGGCGGATTGGTCCAGGGAATCTACTTTTCGAACTTTTTATTTTCGGACCCCGGCTCACGCCGCTTTGGCGTTGGTTTCGGGGCGTTAAAACTGCAAAATACGAAGCCTCCTGTCTTGCTATAAAATTAGGGATTAATCTAGCCTTGGTGCAGTATTAATCTAAATTTTATTAAAGACAGGAGGCGAGTATTTTCCCTCCCTTTTTCCCTCCCTTCTTTATTGGGGGTTTTGTTGTGGGGGGATTGTTGTTGGGTTATTGTTTCTCATTCCTGTACCTGCTGTTTTCCTTCTGTCCTGCTTAGGCGTATGGTTGCATGGTACTGTCACGGTTCTTTGTCTTTCCAGGTCGTCCTCCGGTCGTCTGAGGTGTTGACGCTGTTGTGGTCCATTTCAGAGTGGTTCTTGAGTTCCTGAGTTCTTCTGGGCTGTTCCTGACTGTCGGTTCAGCTTCTGCGCAAAGAAAGAGGAGGAGTGCCAAGATGTGCAGACTTTTATAGACTTGTTGCTGTGTTCCTATTGGTTGTTTTTGTTATTTCTGTTAACTGTTTTGCTGCTGGAGGTTAACAGTAAAGAAAGTTAATGCAAAATACTCGCCTCCTGTCTTTAATAAAATTTAGATTAATACTGCACCAAGGCTAGATTAATCACTAATTAACCCCTTTGATGCAAGAGAGTTTTAAACATAAAAATCACCCAAACTTTTATCACCCTGGCAGGTATATTTCCTAAGGATGTGTCTCTCCAAAGCTCCAAAGGGTTTCTTAACGATAGATGCCCCCAAAGGTTTCATATTTTATTATTAACCCTCATTGCACCAAGAACGGGATGGCGGTGAGAATAGGTTTTTTATTGCCTATATCTCCCTAAGGCTTATTATATTACCCCTACTGCATCACGGATGTGATGGGGAAAAGGATTGCAATTGTTGTCCTCATTGGTAAATAGTCCGTCTGGGTTTTTTTTGGTTTTTTTTTCAATGTATTGATTTGCTTGTTTCAGCGTGTTCAGGGGAGGTGTGTGAAATTTAACATCATCTGCACCGGCGCAACCTGCAACCAGTTTGTAGTCTATAATGAATCTAGCTAGCATCTACTGTATGTGAGTTGACAGTCATTTTTTCCTGCTGCTGTAAACTCTCATATTTAGTCTATTTGCATAGTGCATAGTGAATAAACTCCAAAATGTGGAAGGATAGTAAATCATGCCTAAATCATGCTCTTGAAGATAACATATGGGTTAGAAGTGCTGGCTTTCTAAAAATGAGCTGTCTGTCTGAATCACTGTAAAATAAGCAAAATGACTGTTAATATATATCAAAAATATTTAATCAATGGAGCTATGCATTTGAAATTAAATAAAGAGATACTAAAGACATATATACTTTTTAGGAAACTTTTTCTGTCTTTTTTGTTATGTTTATAAATATGAAATTAATTTACATAATGTATTGTTAATATTTGAATTGAATAATCTTAAATTTAAGGGGACAGTTTTTGTCCCATACAACCGTACCATTGAGCAATTCATATTGAAATACTTTGTAAATAAACCCTCTGAAACTCTTGTACGAGTCAGCGCTGGAGCTGGCTGGCAGTTGAGTATACAACACAAGCCCAAAGGCAAATACTAGATGTGTTCAGCCATACATCTCCTGCAATCCCAAGAGCTGAGCATCAGGGGAAGAGGCAAATGCCTCATTGCATTTGAAAGTGGGAGAAAACCAGGACACTCACCTACCATATGCATTAAAGTATAAATGCTGGCCGGAGTGTCACTTTAACCGATTTTATAAAACTTTCAGGCTGTTGATGAAATATGCAGTACTCACCAAGTACTGCAGATCATTTGTATCATTTGTAGGCTATGGAAAAAGGAATGTTGCAGAGTGAGGAGGGGTTCTGGGAAATGTTTTAAAAAATCAATATATCACTTGATCTGTGGATTTGCCTGCAACTCCTCTAGTACATCATAGAGGTCAACTTTTGATTTCTAACAAAAAATATAAATGTATGATTAATTTTAAAGAATGATATATACTATATAAAATAAAATTAGAATTCCTTGCTGTCACACCTCTGAGCTCTATAAATCAGATTTCACTGAGACTCTTCAAATATCCCTTGAATAGAATTTAACCCTCCACATCCTGGTGATATTATATTCTGTGCTGGTTTGGAGCAAGGAGGAAAACAATATTAGTAGGTAAATACATGTGTTAATAAAAACCTGATTTATAAAACCAACTATTGTACAGTGCTGCAGAATATGATGGCATTATAAAAATTAATATTAAATATTAATAATAATGATAATGTATTTCTCTGACCAATTAAAATAGCATTATGATGCCAGTACTGATTCATCCATTGGGTTCCGATTTGGCTGACTGGGCAGGTAACATTATGGTAATCAATGAACTGAAAATACTAATCATTTTATAGTGAATTTTCCATTGCAGAAAACGATCAATTCACTACAGCACATGCAAGTTGATGACTCTAAATATCTCACTGAAAAAATAGATAATGGGTAAATGACATAAATAAGTAAAATGAGTAAACCAAAAAGTAAGATATTATAAAAATAAATAGATAGCTACATTTATACAAAATAAGGCAATGTATTCAAACAATGTGAAGATTAGGAAAACAAATCCTAATTAGAAGAAAGGTAAATGTAAAAAGTAATATAGTGTAAGAGATATTTGATACAAATTACTCAAATTATTTGGTGGATACACAGCCTTTGAAGTGTGAATGTATTAAGCAAAATATTTTGTATGCATTAGAGTGGCATAATGGGGGGGACAAATTATATACTATATAAAAGTGAAAACGTGATTTACATAATCATGTCAGCTTCTATACAGCTAACCGTTAAATGAAATTTTTAATCCGAAATAATTTCCTCTCTTTATTATTTCTCAGGAGATGGCCTTCTATTTGTGAATAATGTGGAGACGATAATGCATACTAAACAAACTTCTAAATTGTATGTATCCACATACAAAAGCATCAATAAAAAAAATACTTATAATACCTCCAGACCATATCGTAATTCTATATTAGCTGTCTTTGAGAAATGTATATCATCATCATCATCAGTGTGATGTGATGTGAAATAATGATAAAAAAAAAGCATGTTTGAGGTCTCTGGAAAGTATTTTCATTTAAAAAAACAATATAATAGACCTCAATGTTACTGTGCTACAGTGGTGTCGGCGGGGGGGGGCAAGAGGGGGCCATGGCCCCCCTTACATCATGCTGTGCCCCCCCTAATTGAAACACTGTAATTTTTTTCTAGCCACAAGGCAGGAGAAGTGAGGAGCGCCAAGCGGTCCCTCAGGAATAAGTTTCAGCAACCAGTGACGCCCCTCGCTCTCCTCTGCGAGGCTTCGAGCACCGGAATATGATGTGAGAAAAGGGGGAGAGGGGGTAGATAGTGAGAAAGGAGGGTAGTAAGAATATTTGTGTCAGTCTTTTATATGCCTTCGCCCTCTTTTCCCTGAATCATCTGAAGATTTCGGTTCCTCTTTCCTCTCCCCTTGTCCCAGTTTAAGATATCCTATCCTTGCTTAAAGTCCTGTCCTTTATTGTGTCCTGTATCATGTATGTCTTGTCTGGCTATGTGTCTTGCTTGGTCTCCCTGTTCCTTGTTCTGTCCCCCTTGCTTGTTATGTTCTACTGTTACTCCGCTTAGCTTCCCTATTCCCAGCCTGCAGCATCCTGCACATTCGTCTGTATGTCTCATGCCTGCTCCAGGGTACCTGCCGGATATCACTTTGTTTTGTTCTGGACAACATCCGCAGCTATGTCAGGGCCCTGTTTTGTGGCTGCACAACCCTATGTGCTCAACACCCTGGAGAGTGCAGTCGCCCTGAACCAGGCCCTGTCCAACTCCGCTCTTGCATAGTGACTCCCGAAATTCCATCATTGCGGCTGTGGGTGTATAGACTCCGTTCATTACAAAATTTTCGTGTAAATGAATTATGTGAATGAAAGTGTGAATTAGTGAGTGACTGTAAAAGTGTTTGTGTGCATCATAGATGTATAATTGATTTGAGGAAAGGCAAAGATGGCACAAGCAGGGTGTTGACACCTTGAGGAGCAAGATGACACAGGTAGGATGTTGATGGGACAAAGATGGCACAGGGCGGGCTGTCTGGGGACAACGATGTCTTACGCTGGGTTGTTTGGGGACAAATGTGACTCAGGCTGGGCTGTTTGGGGACAAAGATGGCACGTCCTATGTGTCTTATCTGGTTGCTGGTCATGTTCTATGTGGGCAGTGTGGATGCCAGGGCTGGCCTTTGGGGTGTGAAACCAGTGATCTATTTTTATATATACCTTTAATGCTGAGTTTCATATGAATTCCAATTGATCTATACCTCAAAACTGGGTATTTGTGTTATATCTGCTATGCTATGTTTCCATAACTTATTTATCTATACCTGCAAATACAGGGGATGATTACGGGGGAGAGGACCTTTCAATGTCACGGTAGGGTCAGAAAGAGGGAAGACTGCACTGATTCTCATGGTCTTCCCCTGATCTGCAGTGTGGCAAATATTTGTTTTGGTGCGGGAGCGGAGGGAGTGATTACATGCTGGGGAGTGTGGAGTGGGGCCCAAGGAAATGGTTTCCTGGGGTCCAATTTTTTTTCAATATAAAATATATTGTCTAATATTAATATATATTTGCAGCAGGATCTAATATTAATATATATTGGCAGCAGGGTCTAATATTAATATATATTGGCAGTAGGGTCTAATATTAGTTTTTATCTTTAGTCCCTGTCCCCCCATGCGCCCCCCCTAAATATGAAAGCTGGAGACTCCACTGCTGTGCTATGCCAATAGTGACCATATGATTCTGTGTAAATATTGCAGATTGTTTTAAAATGACTTCTCCTGCCATGCAGTATAATCTCTAGATAAGCTTAAGGGCTACTGAAAATGGGACGCCAATCCATGCTGCTTAAAATAAAAGTTTCAGTCACTGATATTTCTGACCCAATTTATTTAGAATAAACATCTCACTGTTACATCAAATTCCCTCATAGTGAACTAAGGTTAACATATATATATATATATATATACCATAATTAATTCAATCAAGACTGTAAACCACTATGTGACCAATGTTATGTGGACTCTCCTCTTATTTTTTAGTGTTCAGTCGCTTTAGCCACACTCATTGCAGGTATATAAAATAAATTGCATAGGCATGCCACCTCCATCGATAAACATTGGCAGTAGAATGAATCATTAGTGTAACTCAGTGACTTTAAATGTGACACTGTCATAGGATGCCACTTTTGCCACAAGTGACATCAGCACAATTGTACCATCGCCAAGAAGCTGAACAAAAGACAAAGATCAATATTAGCAATGCCAAGTGTTAGCTGGAGTGGTGTAAAGTACGCCATCACTGGACTCTGAAACGGTGAAAATGTGTTCTCTGGGGTAATGAATTACCTTTCACTATCGGAAAGTCTAATGGACAAATCTAGGTTTATCGAATGTCAGGAGAATGCTACCTACCTTTATGCAAAGTCCCTACTGTAAAGTTTGGTGGAGGAGGGATAGTTTGACAGTTTTAGTATTTCTCAAAGGAAATACCTTACAAGATGTATGATGTGTGAAACAACCATCAGCTTCAGCACTGTTCCAGTTCACACAACTTCACACTGTTCACACTCGGTTATCTGTATTATCGCTTGCCTGCACTTCCTTGTTACCTTATTTGCCTGCATATGCTCTCATTTTTGTAGGTTGCTCTGAATTATTTTTTCCCGTTTGCACCCTTATAGAAGGACATTTCAGAGCCTAGAAATGATGGTATATATGTCAATATGCTTTTTTTGTGCAATACCAAATCATGAAGCAGGGTATACTTGCAGGTGACAGTTCATATAACACATTGTAAAATGTTCAACCATTTATATTTTATTTTTATTAATGTATTATTTCTAATAAATATTAAAAACATAAAAAAATCCATAAACTGTTATTTAAAAAACGTGTGATAAAACATGAGCAATGAAATCAAAGTGCAGTAAGGTAAATGCTACAGCTATAATATACAGATATGGATAGCTATATGGGACAAACATGTAGAGATTTTGTCAGCACCCATGAATCTTCAAGGACAATTAACGTTTTCATTGGTATTAAACATTGAGAGGTATATAAGTCAGAAACGTGCGTAGAATAGCTTTAATTCAATGATAGCAGAAGTCACTAAATACACACATAGGTAAGTGTCAACATGCATTTGTCAAAAACAACCTCACAAGGTTGTATACACTCTTGGAGTAACTGAATATTAATCAATGGAGCTATGCATTTGAAATTAAATAAAGAGATACTAAAGACATATATACTTTTTAGGAAATTATTTCAGTCTTTTTTGTTATGTTTATAAATATGAAATTAATTTACATAATGTATTGTTAATATTTGAATTGAATAATCTTAAATTTAAGGGGACAGTTTTTGTCCCATACAACCGTACCATTGAGCAATTCATATTGAAATACTTTGTAAATAAACCCTCTGAAACTCTTGTACGAGTCAGCGCTGGAGCTGGCTGGCAGTTGAGTATACAACACAAGCCCAAAGGCAAATACTAGATGTGTTCAGCCATACATCTCCTGCAATCCCAAGAGCTGAGCATCAGGGGAAGAGGCAAATGACTCATTGCATTTGAAAGTGGGAGAAAACCACCTACCATATGCATTAAAGTATAAATGCTGGCCGGAGTGTCACTTTAACCGATTTTATAAAACTTTCAGGCTGTTGATGAAATATGCAGTACTCACCAAGTACTGCAGATCATTTGTATCATTTGTCGGCTATGGAAAAAGGAATGTTGCAGAGTGTTGCAACATTCAATTGATGCTTTTTATAAATGTACGCATACTTGCATACAATTTCCATTTTACTATGGAGATTACTATTAGAATACATTTGGTGAGGTAGGGTTGCATTTTGAATATAAATAAATTAGTTGAAATCACATTTCAAGAAAAAAATGCCTTCCTTCCAAATAAAAAATAAAATAGTATCTTAAACTTAGAAGAATTGTTGCCAACCTTGAACCCAATTCTTGTCCCAGTTCTTAGTTGAGCTGCAATTTGAAGTAAATAGTATTGTCCCAATACTCTCAGTAGTTTAGCATGTAGTTTTAAGAAATGTATTGTACCCAAGGAGACCAGACTGGTCTCCTTGGGTAACTTTGGCCTGAGTAAATTCAGGAAAGTAATGGTTCTAGTGAACAATAATTTCTAACATGTGTTCATGGAGATTTCACAATTTACTATAAATTACTACATCATTGCTGTATGCCAAATTATTTATGTTTAAGGGTGTAAATTAGGATTTCATCTATTTTTTTGTTTAATAATTGTTTTTAGATTCAAATCAATTTTTTGTTAAGAAACCCATTTGTATAAAAGTGCTCTGGTATCTGTATTAGCGATAAACTGCTGTCAACAAATTTCAGACACCATTTTTGTTATGCAATAAATGTCAATACATAGCTGCAATATATAAAAATTAAGCAATTTTCATTTAGGTTATTCTTTATAAAAAGTGGTTTAGCTTCCATATCAGTACTTTTAATGTAACCCAAATTAGTTTAGCTGTAGCTCAGAAAACACTCAATTGTTTCAGGTTGTTAACCACAAATGTCTTATAAAATGAAGCATGTTTACTGTCATTTTGTAGAAGTCATATCTTCCCTTATGAATTTGGCAATACAGAATTTTAAAGATACCAGTGTGGGATTGTTATCATGCACAAGCTAAAACTGTCAGGCCTCATTACTTCCAAGACAAAAATTACAGAATAATGCATTAAATGCTTGAATAGATACACGCACTGCAGCAGTTCTGTATGATGGTTACATGATGACACCATCAGACTTAGAAATGAACTGCATCTTTTCAGCAAACTGCTATTAATACAAATCAGTTGGTGTATGAGATTGATACAAAATATTGTGAAGATCACAATGGTAAATGTGATCAATACTGCACACCTTTTCCTTTTTAGCATTGGAATTAATACTAATAATATGGTAACAAACACTTAAGTGGAAATAATGACCACATATAATTATTGCTACCACACTAAGAATTGCATAGCAAGGTAGGTGACGCTTATTTGTTAAAATATCATTTTAAAAATAAAATAATTGACCCTATAAAACACATAAACATTGAAACCAATTATGAAAAAAAGTAATCTTCAATATCTATGATGATATTCTGCAAAGCCAGGTAACTTGGGAAGAAACATGTTATTAAAAAAGTGATGTGGTTTTCTCTATTATTTTCTTAGAGTTGAACTATTTCATAAAAAAATATATACTTTAAAACAGTGGTTCTCAACTCATGGGTCATGAGTGGGTCGCAGAGGGTCATGGCCAGACTGGAGGCATACCGGGAAAATTTCACTTTCCTGGGGCTGCCTTACACATTCTAGCGGCAATCCACAAGCAGCAGGCTGTCAGGACTGCGGCCGCAACAATCAGGGCCATCAGGCAGCCTCCGGTCCGGCATGTACTTTAGTATTACTCCCCGACCACAAAGCAAGTTGCTTGATTGGTTTGCGGTCGCTGTCTGTTCCTAGTGGGAGCTGAATAAAGTTTTTCTCTGATTGCTCCTCCCCTCTTCTTGCTGCAGCCCGCGGGTAGCCTTTCCACTCCCTCATGTTTTCTGAGGTTATTTTTGGGTCGCGACTTAATGACCAAAGACAAATGTGGGTCCTGAGGATACACGGGTTGAGAACCACTGATTTAACCCCTTAACGACCTTTTGCCGTCAAAAAGTTGAATAAGCTTAGAAAGTGATCAACGATCACTTTCTTCGCTTAAACGACGTTACTGTAATGCCTCGATGTCAAGGCATTCAGCAAGGCCGAGATCGGCATCGGGGGCCATGTCTGGCCCCTCCCCGGGGCGTCAACAGCCGCCATACATTGTAGTGGTGTAAAGTACGTTTTAAAACGATCGCCTCCTAAACTTAAATGGTGTCGCTGGAATGCCTCGATCAGGAGGCATCCAGCAACACCAAACACTTACCTCTGGATGGGCTGTGACCACTCGGGAGAGCGGTCACAGCCACAGCTGCCGGTGATCTTCGCCATCAGCAAGATGGCGGCGGCCCGGGAAAAAAAACAATAAAGATTAAAGAGTTCGCTAGAAGGTCTCCAGACCCTCTAGAGAACTCTGGCTCCACTTGCAGGTTGAATACAGGTACTGCATTCAACCATGCATGTCAATGGAGCCCAGCTTTCTAATCACAATGTGATTAGTAAAATATTAAAAAAATAATTTGAAAAAAAAAAAGTGCTAACATTTAAAAATAATTATGCAGTGATGTCACTAGATGAACCATCCAGTACCAGCAAAATGTATAAAAAAAAGTATTAAAATAATATAAAATAAAAAAAAAATAAAGTTTATTATTTTGAGCAAGTGCTAAAATTTCTCAAAAATCTCAACAGAGTTAAAATAAAAGCACTTCAAATACCCAGGGGATGTCTAATATAAAAAAAATGGCTGATGGGGTAAATTGGAGTGGCCGAGCTCAAAGATAGGGCATAGGTACAGACTGACCAAAATGGAGAAAAAAAGCGCACTTCCCAAATGTGGCATTTTAAATCTCAAACACGACAAACCCATGCATGTCGGGTATCACTGCACTCAGGAGATGTTCCTGAACACGCATTGGGGTGTTGTTTGACAGTGACATATACCAGAACCTGTATATCTATAACTAAAGTACAATTTGTGTGAAAAAATAAATAAAACAAATTACTATTACAAAGTTTGACAAAGTGTAGTTGTATAATTGGTACATGGAAAGGGTTAAAATAACAGCATTTGTAATACCCTGGGGTGTCTAGTTTTCAAAAATATATGGTTTGACGGGGTTAAATTGAGTTAACCGGCTTCAAAGATATTCCAAACAGGAGATGGAGGCAGAATGACCAAATGACCACCTGAATTACGCATGCCCCAAAAGTAGCCTTTTACCAGCCAAACAATCTGACAAACCCATGCATGTGGGGTATCTCTGTACTCAGGAGATGTTCTTGAACACACATTGGGGTGTTGTTTGACCCTGGGGTGACTAGTTTTCAAAAATATATGGTTTGAATGGGTTAAATTGAGTTAACCGTCTTCAAAGATGTTCCAAAGAGGAGATGGAGGCAGACTGACCAGATTTGTTAAAAAAGGTTTGGAAATCATAAAACGCTGCTTGTACTTATTGCCCTATAACTTACAAAAAACAGCAAAAAAACATAAAAACATTGGGTATTTCTAAACTCAGGACAAGTAATAAGATGATATGATCAAAATAATGGTATCTGAAGAAAGCCCATCTTGTCCTGAAAAAAACAATATATAACTTATGTGGATACACTAAATGGGTGAGGAGAAAATTACAGCTGAACACAAGCACCACAAAAGTATTAAAACAGCCTCGGTCCCACAGAGTACAAAAAAGAAAAAACGAGCCCGGTCCTTAAGGGGTTAAAACACTTCAAGTGGAATCTATCACAATATTTACAGTTCTCAGGGGAATCAATCATAAGAGATGCATTAATGTAATGTAAGAGGCCATTGCTAAATAACATCTGTTTCAGCCTCTGGGATCTGACTTGATTAAGCACGCTTAATCTAGTGTGTTTATATATATATAAATTTATGCATTTTGAATATCTTAATCACTGATCAATAGAAAGAAAGTATTGGGCACTATATACAAACCATTCAACCCATATAGTCTGCACATTTTTTCCCGTTGTGAAAACGTCAAACCACATTAAGCACATAGTCTTGTCTTATAGTCAAGACAACTCTATGCCTATCCCATACGTGTTTAAATGATCTTACTGTATTAACCTTTACCACTTTGTTAGGAGGCTGTTCCACTTTTCTACCACCCTCTCAGCAAAGTAAAACTCCCTTACATTACATGTGAGCCTCTGACCCTTTTGTTTTACAGTGTGACCTATATACCTAACATTTCTAAAAAGGCTTCCCTCTTGTACTTTGTTGAATCCTTTATGTACCGTATTTGCTCGATTATAAGACGACCCTGATTATAAGACGACCCCCCAAAATCTGAATATTAACTTAGGAAAAAAAGAAAAAGCCTGAATATAAGACGACCCTAAAGGAAAAAAGTTTTACCAGTAAATGTTAATTCATGTAAACTATTTTTTTTAATAAAAGCTATGATTGAGAAAAATAGATTTTTTTGTTTTTATTTCTTGTATTTTCCAACCTGTCCCCCAGTTACGCACATCTGCCCCCAGGCTTGCCACTCCAATATGGCACTGTGGCCCATGATATGCCTTTTAACCCTCTATATGCCACTGTGCCCCATGGTATGCCTTTTGACCCCCTATGTGCCACTCTGCCTCCAGAAATGCCTTATACCCCTATATGCCACTCTGCCTCCAGAAATGCCTTATACCCCTATATCCCATTCTGGCATTTAGGGGGTTAAAATGCATATTATGGGGCAGAGTGGCATATAGGGAGGTATAAGGCATTTCAGGAGGCAGAGTGGCATTAAGGGAGTTAAAAGGCATTGTATAGAGCACTCTGCCTCCAGAAATGCCTTATACCCCTATATGCCACTCTGGCATTTAGGGGGTTAAAATGCATATTATGGGGCAGAGTGGCATATAGGTGTATAAGGCATTTCAGGAGGCAGAGTGCTCTATTAAATGCCCCCTTAACGCCACTCCAGAAATGCCCTATGCCCCCATTTAACACACACACACACACACACACACACCCTATACCCCCATTTAACTAACACACACACACACACACACACACACTCTCCCCTCCCCTCCCCTCTCAGCCCTCTCTTACCGGTGCTTCCAGCCGGGGCAGCGGGTTGACGTCGCCTTCTGCTGCAGCCGGAAGGAGGTGGAGTTGGCAGCGGGGGTTTGTATCCGTCCGTCGCGTATACTTTCCCCGGCTGTCAGAGATCAGAGTTCCCCGCACCGGTGCGGGGAACTCTGATCTCTGACAGTCGGGGAAGGTTTGCGCGACGGACGCAGACAACCCCCGCTGCTAGCCACACCTCCTTCCGGCTGCAGCGGACGTTGTCTACGCGGATCGCGTAGACGTCAACCCGCTGCCCCGGCAATACAGCAGGAAGCACCGGTAAGTGTGTGTATGATGGGGGGGGGGGTGAGACAGGAGGATCCAGGTCCCCTGCAGCGGTGCGGGGGATCTGGATCTTAGTCTCCTAATCAGACTCTATTTGAGGTCTGATTAGAAGACGACCCCGATTAGAAGACGAGGGGTATTTTTCAGAGCATTTGCTCTGAAAAAAACCTCGTCTTATAATCGAGCAAATACGGTATTTAAATTTTTATGTCACATCACATTTATCTCTCCTTTCCTCCAAGCAATACTTTATATATTTAAATGCCTTTCATGATGTGTTTTTTTCCACAATTTTAGTAGCCCTTCTCTAAACTCTTTCCAGAAAATGTGCAGTCTATTTTTCTACAGAACCGTAACAGGACCTACATAAGGAAATTAAATAGCATATGATTGAAAATAGGTATAGCAGCAAAAACCACAGGTTTCTCTGCTCCTCCTAATACCAGCAGGAATTAGCCTCAGATAGCCCTTTCACTGGTTACCTTCCACCTAATTACAACCCCGATTACACCTTCTATCACATTGACAATGTGTGCAGTGATGTACGGCAGAAGTGACTACCATACAAAGAACCTACAATTTCATTTTCTTGTGCCCGCAGCTAGATAAAGTTCTTTCACAAAATCACAAGAAACTTACAAAGTGTCTGCAACAAGGTCCTCACATGTCAAGGTGCTAAGAAACCACATCTTCTCTTTAATTAGAAAACTGATCATGCACTGTAAGAGTTCAGGGATACAACAGCAGTATAACTCGAAAAATAGCTTTGCCTGGCCCTATGCTTAAATTGGCATAAATATGTATTCTCTGATACCCATGCATGTATAAGACAGAACTCATCCACGCAGAATCTAATTCATATATATATATATATATATATATATATATATATATATTTACCCTTCTTATTATTTAAAGGAACGACAGCCCCAGCTCCTAAAATATCTAGTACCGGAAGAAATATACTTCTTTCAATTTGATAAGAAAAGAAATTGCTTTCGTAAATATTTTATGTAACGAAATTGAACATTATAATATGTTTCTGTTAGACTTGGGCACCAGGGGGCTCTTCGTGTTCGTACTCGTCTTCGGAGAAAAAAAAAACCTTCGTATTCCGCGAATATTCGCCCTTTCCTGTCTTCTTTTCGGGCGAATATTCGTGGCCATTCTTCGTGCTCGTTTTATCTTCGTTTTATCCCGGCTGCCTAGCCGGGGTTAAGACGGGGTTAAGAACACATCGGAGCAGCAGCAGCAGCAGATGCGTTTGCGCCGTGAAGGTACGTGTGTGCGACTCTATTGGTCGCCGGAAGGGGGCTGGTCTGGCATCAACAAATGAATTGCAGAACTGCAGAATGCACCTCATTCGTTGATGGCAGGCAAGCCCCCTGCCGAAACGTCCAATAGAGTTGCACACAGGTGTACTGTTTTGAAATCGATTTTGGACCACGTGTAATACATGCCTAATATTTGCTACCTATTTATAATGGCATACTTTGCAACAACCCAACTTTTACTGGACAGGACTGGAAAAAAGCAGGACTGTCCACAAAATTTTGGGTGTGTTGGCAGGTATGCGAATGGAAAAATGTTGGACAAGAACTAAAAAATAGCTTAGGGTTAATGTACGGTTATTTTTAAGATTATTAGCAGTGCACTGTTTTTGTTAAAGATGTATTATGTCTAAATAATAATTTAATTTTAATTTTAATGGGTTTATTGAATTTTATTTTAAAGTTATATTTATTATTATTTACTTTATTATATTTATTTAATGTTGTAGTGCTACCCTACCCAGCTATACCTATGTGCACTAGCATACCTAGTTTAGCTAAATTTGATGGGACAGGAAAAAAGCAGGACTGTCCCTGAAAAAGTTGGGTCTGTTGGCAGCTATGTGGATGGAAAAATGTTATAGGGTGAAGTGTGAGTTATAGCGTTAATGCTAGTGAGTGTAGAAGTGAAGGCCAGGGCAAATAACGAGGAAAGGTCCTTGTGATTTGTGAATTGTACATGTGTGTGTTATGTGTGTTATGTGTTATGTCACTGTGTTATATGTGTTGTGTGTTATGTGTTATGTCACTGTGTTATATGTGTTATTGTGTGTGTTATGTTTGGTAGGTTGTGTATCAGACGGAAATGGAAAAGGCGAATGAGTGGGCAATTGGCGACCCACTCACCTGTTTCACCACAGGGCAAAGCATCCAAACAACTGTCCGTCCTGGATGTTTGGCAGCGGACTTCCAGAGCTCAGACACTAAGCCCTAGCGTAAGCTGGCTACACCGGCGGAGGTAGCAGGCGTTGCCACACCGCAAACAGACGCAGCCAGGGGGGAGAAACTGCCCTTACCATTAGGGACATTTTGGACATGACTCTAGCCAGAAAGGGAACTGGCATTAAAGAGATGCTGGCACCACCACCACCACCAGCAGCATTGAAAAATGGAAAAGGCGAATGAGTGGGCAATTGGCGACCCGCTCACCTGTTCCACCCCAGAGCAAAGCATCCAAACACTGTCAGTCCTTGGCGTTTGGGAGCCAACTTACAGAACTCAGACACAAGGCCCTAGCGTAAGCTGGCTACACCGGCGGAGGTAGCAGGCGTTGCCACACCGCAAACAGACGCAGCCAGGGGGGAGAAACTGCCCTTACCATTAGGGACATTTAAGGAATGACACTAGCCAGGAAGGGAACTGGCATTGAAGAGACGCTGGCACCACCACCAGCAGCAGCATTGGGAAAGGCGAATGAGTGGGCAATTGACGACCCGCTCACCTGTTTCACCCCAGGGCAAAGCATCCAAAGACTGTCAGTCCATGGCGTTTGGGAGCGGACTTCCAGAACTCAGACACTAGGCCCTAACGTAAATTGGCTACACCGGCGGAGGTAGCAGACGTTGCCACACCACAAACATGTGCAACCAGGGGGAGAAACTACCTTAAACATTAGAGAAAAAAAAATTAACTTTCCAAGCTAAGAGCTGGGTAACCCAACTTGGGCAGATTGAATTTAAGAATCTGCTCCATCAGATGAGGTGCCATGCGTGAGCCCTGTGGACTCAGTATGTTTCCAGTCATAGAAAACACGCGCTCACTTTGAACAGTGGTTGGCGGACATGATAGAAGCTGCTGCGCAACCCATGAGAGTGCAGGCCACACACTCTTCTTTTCATCCCAGTAGCTAAGAGGATCAACATTAGGTGCAGAAGGAACTTCACAGAGGTAAAGTTTGACCATTTCAGCAGCACTACTCTCCTTTCTGCTGCTAGCTCTGTCAGATGGTCCAACTATACTCCCAAGTGCCTCTTCCCAAAACGCAGCTGCTCCACTCAGCTGTGTTGTTGTGATGATTGTGGCACTGCTGCTGACGCTGTTGCTAGGAGTAGCAGACCACATAATCTCTTCCTCCTCCTACACCTCTCCCTCCTCAGACAGCATTCCCATTTTACGCTGCCAGTCACGCACCTTGTTGACCAATTGCTCCCGGTAGCTACTGAGAACATTGAATTTCAAAGCTAGCTTTCCCTTAATTCTTGGATCGCA
Source organism: Spea hammondii (assembly GCA_029215755.1). Lineage (NCBI taxonomy): Eukaryota > Metazoa > Chordata > Amphibia > Anura > Pelobatidae > Spea > Spea hammondii. Next base: position 99,358,169 of record JARDYJ010000003.1, read on the forward strand.
AAGGCACGCTAGCATCATTTCGGGACTCTCTTCCATGCGTTTGCGAAGGTGTACTTTTAGCAGATCTTTCAACTTCCTGACTATGGCTGCTACGTCAGGATGTAGAGTGCCACCTTGAACAGCCTCACTGTTTTCAAGGAACACATCCATCTTGCTGCCTAGCTGGGAGAACACTGGGATTACCTGGGCCAGACTGGCAGTGTTTGAGCCTAAATTTTCTGTGGCATCCATGAATGGTTTAAGGACTGCAACTAGCTGGGCGATCACTGTGCAATCCTCCCTATTCAATGGAGATGTAATCCCAATATTGTGCTCTGAGGCAAGATTATGGATTGCCCTCTGCTGCTCCAAAATCCTCTCCAGCATGTCTAACGTGGAGTTCCACCGTGTACTGACATCCTGACGTAGGCAGTGTACAGGAAGACCTGCCCTCTCTTGCTCTTCCCTCAAAAGTTGGCTAGCCTTAACACTATGGTGAAAGTGCCCAGCGATCTTTCTGCAGCGGGACAGAACTACTGCTGCCACATTAGTTCCTTCTGACATTGCTGCCTTCACTACAAGATGGATGATGTGGGCTGCACAGCGCACACCAACAATATGACCATCTCGCAGCGCTCTCACCATATTGGCACCTCCGTCAGTTACCACAAAACCAACTTCAACATTGGTGCCTGCCTCTGCTCCCACCCAAAGGCTAAACATTTTCCTCATCGCATGCAGAATATTTTGGGAAGTGTGCTTTTCATCCATCATTTCTGCATGGAGAAGGAATGATCGGTAGCCTGCAGCAGCAGCTTCCTTAGACACACCGGGCTGCCACCAGTGTGCTGTCAAAGAAAGAAAGGCATGCTGCCCACTAGGTGCACTCCACAAATCTGTTGTGAAATGAACAGACTGACCAGCAGCCTTGGAAAGCTCCTCTTTCACTGCTACAACACAGGACCGATACAATGAGGGGACAATGTTCCTGCTGAAAGTGGAACGTGACGGAACTGTATATTGTGGAGCCACAGCCGCCATCAATTGTTTGAAAGGCTCCCCTTCGATCATAGAGAAGGATGCCCCTCCAACAGCAATGAACTGACCAATAAGTCGCGTTACTTTATTGGCCTGCTGTTTGGGCATTGACCTTTTGGATTGGAATGCCACAAATTGTTCCAGGGTGGGCTGGACATGCAGTGCTCCAACCTGCCTTGGTCTCTGGCTGCCAGCATTAGCTGCTGCTGCTGCTGCTATTGGCTCAGAAGCAGCTGTTGGGGTTTTTCCACGGCCACCAGCTATGTTGCCTGCACTAAGTTTTACTTCTGCATCTTTCCCCAATAGCACAGTGTTGTGTTGAGTGCTGAGGTGATGCTTCATGCTAGCACTGGTAAAATGGCCAGACACTTTCCCTCTGCTTATTAGCTTCCCACAATGTTTGCACTTTCCATATCGCCCTTCTTCAACATTTTCAAAGTGCTCCCAAATTGGGGCGCGCATAGCCTTGGAGTGTGCCTTGGGTGCTGCTCCTACTGCTTGGGGTGGATGAACAGAGGCAGAACTAGTGGTGGTGGGACTGGTGGTAACAGTACTGGCCATAGTGGGACTGCTAATTGCTTTAACTTTAGATTTGCTAGGTTTTGCTGCTGGTGGTGGTGATGGTGATGATCATAGCGGAGAAGGTGGAGGCTCAGGGGAAAATTGTGCACTAGTCATTTGGACACTGCTCCCTGAGGAATCTGATTCCTGACCACTCATCTCCTCTACTTCCTCTGGCTCATAGTCTAGTTCTTCATTAGCCAGATCGAATGGAATTCCTGCTAGGCTGGAGCTAAGACTGATATTGTCGTGAGACTCGTGACTAGTAGTAGTGCGAGCAGGAAGAACAGACTCTGCACTTGGCCTCTCAGTCTCAGGCTCCTCTGCTACCTCGCTAGGTGGAGTTCCACTATGTGTAGCCCTCTCTCTAACTGTCTTCACAAAAATATTGTAAGGACTTGGTGGCTTGCTAGAGGTACTAGGAGGACATGGCGTGGCGGTACCCGTGGGAAAAGTAGGCGCAGCACTAGTGGTGGTAGAGGTGGAGGTGGTGGGGGTGGTGGTTTTCCCTACAAAGGAATGAGATCGCTTTGGTTTGGGACCCCTCTGAGTCTTGCTGCTAATTTGGCTCTGCTTGGTACCTTGCATGCTGTTCGTGGATGGGGAAGATGCTGCTTGGGGCAAAAGGCACTTCTTTTTACTCACTGGGCTAGTAGAAGTACTAGTTGTGCTACCCTTTAACTTTGAATGTGCTTCTGGTGCTTTAGGCTTTCCGTAAAAAAACATAGAGCTTGTGGGCCTAGCCGCACTACTACTGCCTGCTTTTGGTGCCTTTCCTTTACTTGATGATCCTTCAACCAATGCTTCCCCAAATGATAAGCGAGAGCTTGGCCTACTTGGCTGACTAGACTGACGCAAAGGCTGCATCTTAGAACTGGTGGTGGTGCTGGTGGTGGTGGTGGTGCTGGTGGTGGTAGATGGAGCTTGTCCCTCCTTAGTCCCAAAAGGAGGATCCATTTCAAATTTTGTGTTGTGTGTGTAGTGTAGTGTTTAAAAAAAGGGGGATAAAAAAAATTAAAGACTTTGAATTTACACGGGCCTAAGAGCCTATCCTACTACTATGGTAAACCTAAAGCTATATTAGTATTCTAGTCTAACTCTAGGCAGACGCTCTCAAACCCACTAAACTAGAGTGAGGTTAAATTATATATAATATTATTAATAGATTAGAATTACTTATATTTTGGATTATAGATAGAATATAGATTATGAATTAGAAAGAATTACTTATATATATTATAGATTATGAATTAGAATTTATATTATATTATATAATATATTATAGATTAAGAAGATTAAAGATTAGAATTATTTTAGTACTACAGCTAGTAGCTTGAAGCTTTGCTTAGTACAGTTGTTGTCGTCACACAGTCAATTTTTCTTGAAAAGAAATTAGAAATAAAATAAAATGTCACAGCAAAACAGTTAGCTTCACTGCTTGCTGAAACACACAGCACTTATGCGGCTGCACTCACTAGCCCAACAAGTTCACTTCACTGATGGACTGAGGTGAGCAAAACAAATGAAATAAAATGAAATATTATTAAGAAAAATTGACTTGGTCTCTTGCTGAGCTAAAACAAAGCACAAACTATAGAGCTGCAGCACCAGTACTAATAGATTAGCTGAACTATAAGCTAGTAGTAATTATTAATTATATTTTTTATAGCTAATTTAATTAACTATTAAGATAAGAATTATTGATATTAATGATTTTAGATTAGACACTAGTAGATGTCTTGAATGTCTACAGTACACTCTACACTAGTATACTATTACTAACGTAACTATAGTATATATAACTGACAAATATATATATAATTATATAATGTATTCAATTATTAATTATTAATATTACTGATTTTAGATTAAACACTAGTAGATGTCTTGAATGTCTACAGTACACTCTACACTAGTATACTATTACTAATACTATACTAACTATAGTATATATAACTGACAAATATATATATAATTTTATATGTATTCAATTATTAATAATATATTATATTAAACTATTTATAAATTCTATTATTTAATTTATTTAAGCAGGACAGGCAGCTCAACAGCACTACACAGTTGATGACAAATTAAATAATAAAATTATTAAATTAATCAAAATATTATTATTAAATATTAATTCAGTAGAACTGAAGTGAGGATGAAGTACACTGTGAGAAATGGCAGGCTAAGGCTTACCAGTCTCACACAGAACAGAACAATCTCTCTGTAACGCTCGGATGCAGCACAGCAGTGTTGCCAAAGCAGTCACAGCGAAAAATGAATGGATCTCTCAGGCAAGCTCTGGTCTTATAAAGGCGCCTTCAGAATTAAAAAAACAGCAGCACAGGTATTGGACGAGACCCTTAGCATGACGTCACAAGAGTGAGCTGATTGGACAGACGAGGATCAGCTCACTCCTGTTTGAAATTTTGGCGGCTGCACGGCAAAAACGAAGACTCTTCGATTCTTTGTGGTTGTGAGTCTTCTTCTCCTACGTTTTGCCGGCACTGTATTCTCTTCGGCGCGTCTTTGGCACGAACAAAAAAAACGGCCTCTTCGTGCTCGTTTCCATGTTCGCCCGAAGACGAATGCGCAAGTCTAGTTTCTGTACATTAAAACATGGTTCTTATAGGAACATATATTTTTCATTGTTACCAATAGAGTTCCTATAATACAGATGGAGTTCGTGTAAAGGGTGAGAAATTTGTAATACTGAACCAGCTTTATTTATTTGCAAACTGTAAATGAATACAAAAACATGGTCAAATTGTACAGGGGCTTTCTGTGAGTATTCACTCAAGGCATATGGCTAGGGCGTTTATGCAAACACACAATTTGTAATTTATGAAAATGTTCAAGATGTGTGAAGCAAAGGGGCATCTATGACGTTTATAATTTCACAAATGTCTTTTGATTCATTTGAAGGTTTCTTTGAAAATGGAATCAACTCGTGACTTTAGAAGCAACAGCTCCCTGGTTTATTTGGGGCATCTGGTGTCTTTTATCATTTATTTCATAATGGGATTAGTGTCTCACAGTGATCCCTGCCAGGTATTGCCACCATATTGACTATTTTACAAATATTTCTCTGGCAAACATGTGTATACTGATGCATCGTTTGAGATGCCATTTTTTTCTGGACAAGTTCTGTATTATTCTGCATATGAAAGCATAATCATATTTCCCTGGACCAACAGCCTTCTTTGTATTTTTGTATTATTTAAATAAAGACATGCCATTATTATACTTTTAATTCTTAAATTTACGTATAGAGATGTGTAGTGTATCCATTCCTTTTTTCAACTTTCAAATTTAAGAAATGAGAAATTGTACAGAGAAAGAAGAATCTGAATGATCAAGTCATTCATTCATAACTAATTTTCCTTGAATTCTAGTCTGTGTAGGGGATGACAGACATTTCATCCAGCATTCCGTAATAAGCCACGCTCATTGCTTAGATATTAAGAATGGGCTAAGTGATAGAACCAGGTGATCATCTCAAACAACTAGAAGTTGGGACTTTAATGGGAAACATCATTTCTTAAAAGATCAATCATTGGTCCATGAATAAAGAGACCAGTAACACAGTCTGTACAAAGTATAATGCACTTGTGCAAATGTCAAAGTATATAATGATGAGATGAGGCAGAAATAACATGGGGAACAAATTATATACTTTCATTAACAAAATAACAGCAGAATATTGATGCGAATTCAAACACAGCCGTTCCTGTAAATTTCTGCATTACATTTTTGGCAAATACAGCTTGAATGTTTGTATAATTCCTTCTATAAATTCCATATTGTGCCTCGAGGTTATTTAAATAATTGTATAGTACCTAATTTGAAAAGGACAAATATTATTAATTTATCATTGAAGCGCCAATGCAAATGCAGCAAGTTCATAACCAGTGCCTGTGTAAATTAATATTTAGGCACTATAGGAGGAGAAAAGGATTGATTTGCCAGCATTCCAGCTGAAAGCAGTTTATGGATTAGTATTTTAAGAAAACTAACAGATGTGACAGAAGAATGTGCTCATTAAAATGAAAAATAATGTGCAACAGGTGTGACTATACACTACAGAGCTTTGGTACATGATCATGTTACAGCTCTCCCTGTGGCAGTTTGCAGTGACCCGTTACCCCTTGAATTTGTACCTGTAAGGATAGGGCTGGGAGCATAAGAGCAGAGGATAGTCCAAAGCGGTGTCAGTAAACAATTCAATAGGTCAGGGGCAGGAGGCGATCAGAGTAAACGGTAGTCCAGGCAAGGGTCACGTAACAGGCAAACAGGGGTAGTCCAATAGGAAAGCCAAAGATCAAGTAACGGAGAATCCAATAGCGGGTCTGTAGCAGGATGTTGAAGTCCACGGACATACAGGAACCAAAGTTCTGGAGAACTGGAGTAAGGTGTTCATAGTTAGAGGTGTTTTTATTAGACTTGTGCATTCGTCTTCGGGCGAACATGAAAACGAACGCGAAGAGTGCGTTTTCGTGTTCGTTCCGAAGACATGCCGAAGAGAAGACAGCAGCGGTAAAACGTAAGCGAAGACGAAGACACACACCACGAAGATCTTCGTGATCGCCTTCGTCTTAGTCTACCATTCCCCCCCCCCTTCTAACTTACCTTGTCTTCGCGGCATCGCTGCAGTTCACGGAAGTGGAAATCCGCAGGTTCGCCGTCACGGGTTACAGGGCAGTGCGAATGAGCCAATAGGCTCACTCGCACGGCCTTTGTAAGTTGTAACCCCTGACAGCGAACCTATGGATTTCCGCTCCCGTTAACCCCTTCGATGCTGCGTTAGATAACGGGAGCGGAAATCCGTAGGTTAAAGGGCCGTGCAAGCGACCAATAGGCTCACTCGCACGGCCCCTTAACCCTTAAAAAAAAAAAGTTAACCCCTAATAAAAGTTAAAAAGTTAACCCCAATGCTGCAATTTACCCGGCAGATCCCACTGGTCTCCCTGTTCTATCAGTTAAATGTCCGTACAAGCGACTTTATTGGTCGCTCGTACGGACATTTAACTGATAGAACAGGGAGGCCAGTGGGATCTGCAGGGGTAAGTTGCACCATTGGGGTTTTAAAAGTCTGCACGAGCGACTCTGTTGGTCGCTCGTACAGACTTTTAAAACCCCAGTGCTGCAACTTACCCTGCAGATGCCACTGGTCTCCCTCCCTGTTCAATAAGTTAAATGTCCGTACGAGTGACTTTATTGGTCCCTCGTACGGACATTTAACTAATTGAACAGGGAGGGAGACCAGTGGGATGTGCCGGGTAAGTTGCAGCATTGGGGTTTTAAAAGTCTGCACAAGCGATTCTGTTTTGTGTAGAAGCCGATACTACAGTGGCTTCGGCCTACTGTTTCCAGGAGACCTGCAGTGATGGAGGACAGGAATAGTAGAACTTTGGCTTAGGTAATAAATTATGATTTGTGCACTGCTTACTGAGAAGGTAACTAATGAAAATGAAGTTGTGAATTTCAATCACTTGCTTACTAACATAGGAAATAATCTGCTAGTCAAAGTGCCCCCCATACTAGGCAGCCATCTAGTTAACCTGTATTGGGCAGTCAGCACTTGTTGGCTGTGTTAAACCCCATGTTGTTTTCTTAACAGTGACATATAACTCTCCTCTTTGTTAAGACTGATATTGGGTTTAACGGGTTGCCATGTCCCCACTTAATTATGTAATTTCCTCTAAGAAAGAATGGTTACTAAGCAAAGCTGGAAAAGGGATATAATGGTGCAAATGCTTACCAGATAGAAGTGGTGAAGATTATAATAACAATAAAGCAAAGGTTTAAGAACATGGCAGTATCCCTATCTGAATTTCAGTGTTTATGGATGGTCATTGTGAGGACTGTACTGAAAAACTGCAGGCATGCTATAATTACTTGACCATCATTGTATTCAGGGAAGCTCTAGTGCATTTTTAAATTTTAGATTTGATTTATTCTTGGAAAGAAGGTACTAGGTGTCACACCAACTGGTGTAGTACGTACATGGACTGGTTACCCGGTAGAGATGGCACAGCCAATTTCAGTATGTGAGGGGTTAATTCAATTCTATAGGCATGTGGTAAGATAAATTGGTCTTTTGAAGCTGGGACTCCAACCAAAGCCCTCTGCAAGGTGTGAAATTTTACAGGGCGGCGGTGCCTTTAAGTCTGCTAGCTGAGTCATTCACCATATGCCTGTATCCGTTCATAGATCCTGGATTCTTTGATATGCTAAGTGACCACTAGCAGTCAGGAAAACCATTTCATATCCAGGTCATATCCAACCCATATCAATAATAACTCATATATTCATTATCATACCTCTAGGTATGCACACAAGGAATGGGGAAAGCGCACCCTACAAAAAGAGTACAAACATGCTGGCGCAACTTAAACGGTTTGGAAGGAATTGTGAAGTCTATGATGTTCAGTCATAAGTAGCAAGTGTGACATATCTATGGACTTCACAATTTACAAGAAATTCATAAACGCATGAATTATTACTGTGGTGAGCACAGGAGGGACGATAAATTGAAAATAAGTTATTTTGACTCATGTTTCCACAATACAAGGGGGAGGTCACTTATGGTACACCTTCCCTCCGCTTATACCACCTCTGGGCCGGCGTGGAAACTCGAGATGAACTGGGAAAGAGTATAAAGTTAATGAGAGAAGATTGGTCAGTGTGCTTACAAGGGGCCAAGATCTAATTTTGAGTAAGTCGCCATCTTTCCTTGCCGGAGCCCTACGGACAGAAAAACTGTTACTTTACCATTCAAGTGAGTAGTGAGTGTGTATGCACTGTGATTTTTTGTTCATAATAAATGTTATTTTATTAAGTTCTGCCTTTGTTTGGTAAAGACTCACGTTACCTGATTAGACCATTTTGTCGGTAATTTGAAATCACATAATTATTGTGTTAAAATATATTGTGTGGGTTTTTATACTCTAATTCGCTTGGGGGACCAGAGGCGTATCTACTGAAAATAGCGCCTATGGCAAGCACTGAAATTGCGCCCCTGTCCAAATATCTAAAACCCATTTACTAGCCCCTGCTGCCTATATATATATATATATATATATATATATATATATATATATATATATATATATATATATATATATATATATATATATATATATATATTAGTCCCTGCTGCCGATAGCGGGTATAGAGCAACACACAAACCCAGATCAATTGAAATTCACTTGTGATCTCAGCACTGAAGGTATATATCAAATAAACAGAATCAGACATACAAGTCCTGTATTTGCAGGTATTCAATAATAATATATGAAACGTAGCATCGCAGGTATAGATCAACTGAATAAGACAAATTAACCATGTATTTGCAGGTACACATAAATAATGTATGGAAACATAGCATAGCAGATATGGATCTACAGAATAACACAAAAACCCAGCTTTGCAGGTAACGATCAATTGGAATTCACATAAAAACACGGCATTAAAGGTATATTTAAAACCCCCTAAATTACAGGCATAGATCACAGGTTGCACACCCCAAAGCCAGCCCTGGTGTCCACACTGCCCACATAGAACCTGACCAGCGCCCAGATTACACACATAAAATTTGCAATCTTTGTCGCCAAATAGCCCAGCACAAGTCAACTTTGTCCCCAAACAGTCCGGCCAGTGCCATCTTTGTCCCATATACACCCTGCCTGTGCCATCTTGGTCCCCAAGGCTCAAACCTCCTGCTAGTGCCATCTTTGCCCTTCCACAATTATACATCTATGATACACAAACACTTTTACAGTCACTCACTAATTCACACTTTAATTCAGACAACTCATCCACACATTAACTCATGCTCTCCCTCATTCACTCAATGCATCCACACATTAATGCACACTCTTTACTTATATCTACCCCCTCTCCCTTATCACTTTTTAACCCCCTCCCTCCCTCATCACTTTTTAACCCCCACTCCCTCATCACTTTTTAACCCCCTCCTTCATCACTTTTTAACCCCCTCCCTCCCTTCCTCATCACTTTTTAACTCCCTCCCTCATCACTTTTTAACTCCCTCCCTCCCTCATCACTTTTTAACCCCTCTCTCCCCCCCTTCTCTCTCACCTTGAAGTCCAGCGACGGGAGGACGATGCTTCTGTCTTCCTGCACCGCTCGCTGGTGCTCGCTGCTTCACTGCTGAGCGCCGTAATATGATGTCATATTTCGGCGCCCAGCAGTGAAGCAGCGGGCACCAGCGAGCGGCTTTTAAACGCTGTCTTCTTTTTTTTGATGCGGGGGAGAACGAGGGGCGCCGAGCGGTTGCTAGGTGCCCCTCTCTCTCCTCCGCATCAGTGTTTAAAAGCCGCTCGCTGGTGCCGGTATTTCATGCAGAGCGCCGCAATATGCCGGCATATTGCGGCGCTCTGCATGAAATGCCGGCACCGGGACAGGGGTAGAGGGCTCGTGGAGGAGAATGAGGGGCGCCGAGCGGTTGCTAGGCGCCCCTCTCTCTCCTCCGCATCAAAAAAAAATAAAAATGCCGGTGAGCGGCATTTAAAAGCCGCTCACCGGTGCCCCCCTTGAGATGGCGCCCATGGCACGTGCCATGGCTGCCATACCCTATATACGCCTCTGTGGGGGACCAAGGCACCCCATTTATAAATTGTCTTGGTGGTGGCAGCGTTATTTTGATATTAGTTATATCATTATAGTCAATTGCGGGTGGTATTAAGGGTGGATATTTTTATTTTTATCACTATTTCCGGTCTAGGGCAGACAGATAGTGAGTTTTAACCCTTTTACCACCAGAACCAAGTCACGCGCACACTTGGAGTAGAGCGCGTTCGTGACACTAGGCATTCCAGGATTGGCTGGAGTCACAGTGCAAGGACAGGTTGACATCAAGGGCTTTGAGCAGGGCAACCATTCCCCCTTAACAGTTGAGCATCTGACCTTATGTGGCTTCTTAGACTTCTAACTAGGCACAATATGCAAGTAATGATTAGTCTGTGGCAAAGACTGGTTCATGCACAGAATAATGGATGGCAGGTACTGAGGGAAAATACATATACATGAAAAGAGTTTGGACTGAGGTCAAAAGCCAGGGAACCAATCAACAAAAATAGATCCATGATCATAACTCCAAGGCAGAATATGATGCTACTATAAAGGAATGGTTGTTTAAGATATCAGGACAAGATGCAATGAGAAAATAAAACCCACTGAATGAGATTTGAGGTACTATGAGGGTTACCCTACCAAAAACGCGATCAAGGTAACAGAGTGCCATCAACAGCAATTGGAGATGGAGAAATATAGAAAAAAAAGAGTTCAGGAGAGTTTCAAACAATAATGAGATGTGGACTAAACATATACAGTATCAACTGTTTGGAGTAGACAATGTAGTAGAGAGAGAACAATTAAACAAGGAGGACACCAGAAGAGACTAAATGATGTGTTCCAAGCTAGGATCAGTGAAGCACATTTACTTGTCAATTGGTAATATAAAAATTATCCCACTGGGAGTAAAGCAAAGAAAAAAACTAGTGAATGTGAGGAAATACGATGAATGCATTGCTACTGCTTATTCTGATTTTAAAAAAGCTTATATGTGTTTTATGTATTCATGCACAATTTTGCCTTGTTTATTATTTGATTAATAAGGTGTATGCATCAAAGTACAAAACCACCAGCTGTAAAGCATCTGGCATAAGTTTTGGGTAAGTGGATTTAAATTTGTATTTTGGTGGCGAAACTGCTTAATAATTATGATCACACAAGATATTTTAGGAGTATTCGAAATTTGCAGCCTGATAAATCTTTCCCTGTGCTACTTCAAGCAGACAATTTAAAATATGCCTCACAGCTATATAAAAGTCTATTTCCATAATGTTCAAAATATTTTCCTAAGAGAGTTTGTTACACTACAAGCATATGAGCAAACTTGTATGGGATGATAATGGTAATAATAATACTTTTTAGGAAGTTGTTAATTTGCCATAACTGTACAAACTTCCCTGGCTACGAAGATGTTCAAATATTTCTCCAACAAATAACATCTAATCCATCAAAATTACTATTATACGGGGGCATGGCCTATTCCAGAGAAGAGGTAGACAGGGGCTAGTGGAACTCTTGCAAAAAGCAGCTTATAAGACTGCAAAACCACTCACAGTTTACCAGCTAACTGGCAGATCATTGCATTGGAAGATTAAAAAAGCTTCACAATTCTTAAATCAGTGTCAAGGGAGGAAGGCCTCCCAACAAGATGGCAGCACATAGCATACTCCATCACAAGGACCTGGTGATGGACTGGATAGCAAAGTGGAACCCCTCACAGCAGCAGTCCAATATATTACACAGAACCAGCAATATTAGGGATAATGAAAGAGCTTTTAAAGGCCCTATGAGGCACCTCAAACTCTTCAAATTATCTTGGAATATCTGCATAAGGAGGTAAATGAGCTGGGAGAAAGGAAATTACATATGGAAACAAAAAAGGCTGAATTTGCTAATGCGGATAATTACTCGATAGATAGACATAGCTTAATTGAGGGAGAGCTCAATTCTGTCCTGGATGAAGATCTGATTTGAAGGGTCGTTCCAGGTGCAACAACCTCAGGATCAAATGAGTTAAATAGAAAATTCATGCCCAATCTCTATCTGCCTTTGTATCTGAGTATTTTGTGTTCTTCCAGATTACACCAAAAAAAGACTTGCTAATTGATAGAGCCCAAATCCTAAAATTTGACCTCCCTTGTCCCATGAGTTGTTATTGTCAGAATACATTTATACCATGTGAAAAATGCCCAGTGGCCACCAGAATTCATTGGACCATCAATTATGGCATGTCACCCAGGTCCTAAGACCATTACACTACCACCACTGTGTTTGACTGTTTGTATGATGTTGTTATTGTGGAATGCTGTGATAGCTGTATGCCAGATGTAACAGGATCCATGTCTTCTTATTTTAACAGTTTTCCCAAAAGTTTTTGGGGTCATCAAGGTGTTTGGCAAAAGGTTCACCACTGTTCCATGTTTTCCCCATACATACATAAAGCCTCCCATCATGCTTTGTTTGAGTCCTGGCTTTGTAACCCTTTCATGACTGATAGATGTCAATTACTTTCTCACCATTCTTGAATTTCGTAAGATCACAGCATCATGTGCTGCTTTTTGAGACATTTCAGCCTTCTTCATTTTGCAAGACAAGTTCTATTTAATTGGTAGCAATCATGCCTGATGTATCTAGTGAAATTGAAACCAATTATCAATTATATTTGGTTAATTGGTTGATTTAGTAATTACTTTTTCAGTTAGGGCCAGGTAGGGTTAGATAGCTTTTTTCATTCTATACATTAAATCATAATTTAAAAACTGCATTCTGTGTTTAGTCTGATATTAAAATTAATTTGATGATCTGAAACATTGAAGTGCGACAATTATCCAAAAATAGAAGAAATCAGGCAAATACTTTTTCACAGCACTGAATATGTGAGTGTGTAAGTATGTATATGAACGTGATTATATTTTTAGGTGTGTGTGTATATATTACTGTGTTAAATAATATGTAAAAAACAGATTCACAACATAGATATCAATTTCAACGATATCAACAAGTTTCACCACGTGTACTGGAATTAGTTTTTTACACGTATGTATGTACATATGAGTAACTATTGTGAGCAAAACAAAAATTGTAGAAAAGTAGAAAGATAGATATATCTGTATATCCAGACTTACGGGATGACATATACAATGCTTTCTTTGTTAGGAAGGAATGTAGGATCACAGTTATTGCATTTTTGATTTGGGATGCAGGTGGCTGGTTTCAGGATCTTTCTCATTATATTGAACAAATGTCAGACTTAACCATTTTATGAGTTTGTTTGCAGGCAACATACAGTTGAAATGTCTAAGGTATAAAGCCAGCATAATTGCTTAGCAAAATTTCACAGTAGTACTGTACTTTATCTGGCATTTTTACTCAACGGAACATGCATGTGTTCCAGGTAGTATGGTTAATCCTTACCTTGTACAAGCGAAAATTACCTGACCTTTAAATATCCACTTGCAGGCAACTTCATCTAATCACGTGCTGATGTATTTATCAATCACTATGTTTAACCTGCTACAGTCAAAGTTGATTGTAACATTAGGTTTTTGTTAAAAAGAAAGGTAAACTTACATGTTGCAAAGGTTAGGGTCTTTCTAATATATTTTATTTTGATGCAATGCGATAATGTAAACAAACAAATTGAATAATTGCTGATCATTTAATGTTACATACTTGTATTTCACAGTTAAACAAAGACATTTCACTAGCCAGTGTTCATTTGTTGGTATTAAGAATTCACGTAAAGGAAAAAAAAAATGAGAATTTATTTGCTGTAAATATAAACATTTGATATTAACTATTTTGTTACAACGTTAATTTAAGACGATATATGTACTATGCAATTTAAGTTTCCAAAAAAATCCATTGTAGAGGAAAGAATTAATATTTTATATATGCCATCATATTCCGTAGCACTGTACAATGGGATGTTGAAATCTCAACAATGACAGAAGGAACATAACAGGAGAGGACGAGGGGAACCCATGAGGAGATGTGGTCAAGAAAGATGCTAGCAGGGCCAGGGGGATGCAAAAGGAGATAGGATTAAATAGTCAAATAGCATGAACCTCAAATGAGTATAAAGAGAGTGATGCGCCAGAGGGAATAGGTTGAAAAGTGCAAGTTGAGGAGAGTAGGAAGCCTTCACCCCCACCCTTTATGTTATCAGATCTGGGAGTGTGAGTGAGGAAGAGGCCACCATAGGAAATAGCAGCGGGAAAGACAGTGTTACAAGAATAAATATATATGGACCCAAAGACACTCTATGAAACGGATATTGATTATATATATACCGTATTTGCTCGATTATAAGACGACCCCCCAAAATCTGAATATTAATTTAGGAAAAAAAAGAAAAAGCCTGAATATAAGACGACCCTATAAGAAAAAAGTTTTACCAGTAAATGTTAATTCATGTATACTAATACATTTTTTAATAAAAGCTATGATTGAGAAAAATAGATTTTTTTGTTTTTATTTCCTTGTATTTTCCAACCTGCCCCCCAGTTACGCACATCTGCCCCCAGGCTTGCCACTCAAATATGGCACTGTGGCCCATGATATGCCTTTTAACCCTCTATATGCCACTGTGCCCCATGATATGCCTTTTAACCCCCTATGTGCCACTCTGCCTCCAGAAATGCCTTATACCCCTATTTGCCACTCTGGCATTTAGGGGGTTAGAAGGCATATTATGGGGCAGAGTGGCATATAGGGAGGTATAAGGCATTTCAGGAGGCAGAGTGGCATTCAGGGGGTTAAAAGGCATTTCATAGAGCACTCTGCCTCCAGAAATGCCCTATGCCCCCATTTAACACTCCCCCCCACACACACACTTACCGGGGCTTCCAATTTCCTGCTGTATACTGGGGCAGCAGTCTTCCTTCTGTCTCCCCCCCATTTAACACTCCGCCCCCCACACCCCACACACACTTACCGGTGCTTCCAATTTCCTGCTGTATACCGGGGCAGCAGTCTTCTTTCTGTCTCCCGCTGCAGCCGGAAGGAGGTGTGACTAGCAGCGGGGGTTGTCTGCGTCCATCGCGCAGACCTTCCCCGGCTGTCAGAGATCAGAGTTCCCCGCGCCGGTGCGGCACCGGCACCGGCACGGGGAACTCTGACAGCGGGGGAAGGTCTGCGCGATGGATGCAGACAACCCCCGCTGCTAGCCACACCTCCTTCCGGCTGCAGCGTAAGTTGTCTACGCGGATCGCGTGGACGTCAACCCGCTGCCCCGGTATACAGCAGGAAATTGGAAAACCTCGTCTTATAATCGAGCAAATACGGTGTATATATATATATATATATATATATATATATATATACACACACACACACACACACACACACAATTGGGCTACACAAGGATGTTCAAAAAAGGTAATAAACATATCTGGAAGCCACCTTGATATTTTTAGGTACACCCTTTAACATCAATATAAAATGGCACAAAAGGTTAGGAGCCAGATCTAAAAATATAGGATCCATGACTCCTGGAATTTCGCAAGCTATGGTGTAAGCATTCTCTTGGTGACCAAGTCAGGTAATATTAGGCACTTTATTATTAAACTGTTTCCTTCTGATTTAGTTGTTGACTCAGTTTGATGTAACCTACTTCTTTTATATAGAACAAAAAATCCCTATTTCTATGTTAAACATTTTTTATGTCAGAGTTACAAAGCCTTTTGTACACTGGTCACCATTCTAAATATTAAAACTAGTAAGATACTATCTTCTCCAAGTTAGTTGGTAATCAACCTTCCACTGTTTTTCTAAAGTAATACTGATGCTGTCATTAGTCACACAGATAATGGTGTGACACAACAGAGTGTGTTAAAAATTATTTCTTGGAACATGATGAATGGAAACGTGGGCTCATTTTTCACCCATTGCAAATAAGTAGATATTTCACTTTAAGAGTGATTGATTCAGAGGAAGCCAATTACACTGATAAATTGATTTATTTATTTTTTGAGCTCCTGTGTGTTACTGAAATTATAAGTAGCTATACTGTTTTTGGAAATAGGAAATCAAATCCGCTTTAAACATTAGATCATTTGTACACTCTCCAATCAATAACAATTATTTTTAACTTTTTAGAGATCTAACTTTTAACACTTAGATGAGACAGTAAATTACAAGAATACTTTAGCCCACAGCTTGATTTTGTCTTGAAATTGTTGCCATACAAATAATAATAATATATTTAATAAATTAAAATTGAGGGCATTTTTTAATAAGATATACAGGTAATTTTGTTGTATTTAAGTGTTACATTCAATACAAGAAAATGGCTGGTGTGGACTATGCTAACAAAAGACCAAGATGTTGTGTTATATATATATATAATTAACTTGATTTAAAAAAAATGTGAGAGAAGTAAATAAGTGTTGTTTTTAAAAAGTGAACACATTTATGTATAATATGATATATTTTTTTTAAAGTAAAATGTTAGGAGCCACAGATTCCTGGCTTCTGGGATTTGATTGGTACTGCGAGGAGCTTTCAGATAAACTAAACCTACTCCAAAACTGCACCTGTTCTATGTTAAATGTTTTATCCTTATTTTATGGGGAAAAGAACAACTGACTCCATACAAGGACTAGCTGTTTAAGGCAGAGGAGAATGGGCTCATCGGGGAAATTCAGTCTCAGACCAGATGCTTTCGTAAATATTGACCTGATTTAGTTTGCTGGAGTTTACTGCTTCTGCCTGGGTTAAATTTATTCTATTCTATTTAGATGTGATGTATTTTGGAACACTATGGCCTCTTTCCTAGTTTTTTTTCTCTTTCATAAGCATATAGACGCTGCAACTTATGGATAATGATCTTTGGGGTTAAACTAGCTTTTGTCTACTTATGGCACCCCCAGTGAGATGTTCAGGTGCATTTTTTGTTATGGGCTACAGCAGCAGAAGACCACACCTGGTGCCACTCCTGTCAGCTAAGAACAGGAAACTGAGGCTCACCAAAATTGGACAATGGAAGACTGGAAGAACATTGCCTGGTCTGAAGAGTCTCGAGTTCAGTTATGACATTCAGATGGCAGGGTCAGACTTTGGTATAAACAACATGAAAGCATGGATCCATCCTGCCTTGTATCAACGGTTCAGGCTGGTGGTGGTGGAGTAATGGTGTGGGGGACATTTTCTTGGCACACTGTGGGCCCCTTAGTAGCAATTGAGCATCGTTTAAATGTGACAGCCTAACATATTATTATTGCTGACCATGTCCATCCCTTTATGACCACAGTGTACATATCTTCTGATATTTCCAGCAGGAGAATGCACCATGTCACAAAGCTCACATCATCTCAAACTGGTTTCTTGAACATGACAATGAGTTCATGGTATTCCAATGGCCTCCACAGTCACCAGATCTCAATCCAATAGAGTACCTTTGGGATGTGGTGGAACGGGAGATTCGCATCATGGATTTGCAGCCGACAAATCTGCAGCAACTGCGTGATGCCATCATGTCCATATGGACCAAAATCTCTGAGGAATGTTTCCAGCAACTTGTAGAAAGTATGCCTCAAACAATTACGGCAGTTCTGAAGGCAAAATGGGTCCAACCCGGTACTATCAAGGTGTACCTAATAAAGTGGCCAGTGAGTGTATATGGTTTTACAATACTAAAAAATATATATTTAAAATGTGTGTATTTGTCAACAGTTTGTTATATGTAGGATCATCCCACTGAGAATTTATACAATATTTCATAATGTCTAGCATCTACTTGAAATGAAGAAATGTCATAAACCTGTCGACTGCTTGATTAATGGTCATTCCACCACATCTGTGTCCCAAGTTAGGCTGTAATGTGACATGTTATCACCCAGCAAAAAACAATATAATTCCTGGGGAAAAAAATATCACACAAGGTTTTGAATTTTTGTCTTTTTATCTGTTTGTTAGGTGGAACAGTCTATGTACACAAATGTATACACATTCCTGTATTACTGCCATATTTGCACATTAGCAAAAAATCTATTAGATTCTGTGTTTACATTAAATGCATCGACAAATGCACAATTGGATTAGAGCCCGCTTCCTAGTATTGAATGTACAAAAAAAAGTCAAAGTGTTATAGGGACCTATGGGGGGGGGGACAGGAAAATAGGACATAGGAGGAGTAAGTATTTAGAGAATAAAAAAGTAATATGGGGAGGGCAAAAAAGGAACACAGAAAATCTGATGAGTAAAAGGATTAAATTGAATTAGCGTGATATCCCAGTCCCAACTAGTTATTCCATTGTGCACAGTTACTGTAAATCAATTAGGCTCCATGAGTTACCGCAATACTTAAACAAAGCATTATTCATCTGAATCTTACCCTTTATCCCAGTAGAGACTTGTAAAGGTTGTCGCTTCACAATGCATAGAGAGGTTGTTAGTAATTACATAACATTTTCCTGATACTTTTTTTGCTCTTCCCTTATAAATTAGCAATAACTGGATATATATTTATTTAAAAAAAAGTGTGTAATATGTGTTATTAACCATTAGAATTTGATTCAAATAAGGAACCGTGGAAATACATTCCAGATGGAGTTGAAATTACTTAATTATGCCTCAAGGAACCAAATCTGTATTTGCAACCTTAGCTAACCTGAAATGTATGTTAACAGTTCCTTTATAGCAATATATTGTGTGAATTTTGTGCGTTTCACTAAATCCTAAAAAAAAAAACAAAAACAGAGGTTGCGCTACTGAAAAACTTAGTCTAATCATTAAATGATATACAGCCATCCAGATGGACAGTGTATGCAGGCTATACCATCAGCTTTAAAATACATGATGTTGAGTTCATGTGCTACTCTATGCATGATTTATATTGATAACTAGATGTGTGATGTGAATAGACAATGGACACGTTCCTTTGTGCTGAGTAGCACACAATTTATCCTTGATATGCTTTGTTTGAATGAGTAATTGTCTGACAATGCATGGTGATTTTAGCCCCCGGTGTAATATATCATATAAGCAATTTAAAATCTGTCATTTCTGAGCAAACGGAGATTGAAAAGTGGCAAAATCTAGGACCTTGTATTAGTACCACTTTGCATCAAATAAAAATGCAATAAGTATAATGCAAATTTAATCCTGCAGGTCAACTTATATGGTGCAGAAAATGGGTACAATAATGAAACAATGATACGTTTCAATATTTTTCATTACACTAGGACGTGTTTTAACTCATTCCAACTCTAACTCTTTTGTATTTAAAGTGATCCATAATCAATAAAAAGTATTAAAGTTTAATAATTTAGCTCAGACTTACAAATTGGTGTTAAATACCCCCTAATAGATTGTAAACGCTCTTATGTTTTAATGTTTCTTAATGATATTGCCCAGTTTATATACTATCATTTTTTGCAACATAACTACAGAATCTAATGTAATAATGTAAAAAGACCTACATAACTCATTGCTCATAAAACTTTTGGAATCACAATGTCGCATAGTAAATAGGGGTACTAAATGTAACATACGTTACTAACATGGTAACATTCTAGTAATAGTGCAAAGAAATGTTATGTTAAATAGTGACAGTTTTTGTTCTTCCTTCATGCATTTAAATGGCTACTTTATAGCTACACTGGTTTCTGAGAAAGTTTCAAGACCAAGCACAAGGACTTTTCTCAGGGTCCCACACAGAGACACAGTCTTATAGCGGAGTCTAGTTGCAGGGAATATGCACACATTTGCAAAGAGCAGGCCACAAATCACACAACGCCAGGTCCAGCGGCAAGGTACAGAAGAATAACCAGAAGTATAGTCAAACAGTCCAGGGGCAGGGGCAGGGGCAGAACAGGCAATAACTCAGATGCTATACACCAGGCCACAACATTCAAAGTATAACAGAGCAAGGAATTCAGGCTGGAAGCAGGTATAAATAATCTGCTAAACAGGTACCAGGTGCAGGTGATCAGCACTCAGTGGCGACAGTCAGAAGTACCCTGAGTGCAGATAACAAAATCGCAGAGCAGGTAGTAAACTGCAATAATAAGTGTCAGCAATGCAGATAAACAGATGTCAGACAGAACAGCAAACCTTCCTGATTTGAGGTCCCAGGTTGAAGTCCTGTGCCAGGTATGACCCTGGCAAGCTGTCCTATGACCTATATATATACGTCATAACCTTTTAAAAACTATTAAAAGGTGCAAAAATACTAGCATTTAAATAGTGGTTGCTGGCAATCACAATCAAATACTGAGGTTATCTAAAATATGCTTAATGTACTTTAGACAGGTGTGCACAAAAATTCCTTGAGAGCGTTATATATTCTTTAGAGACTATATGCACCAATGAAATGTAAGCGCAATAATACATCACACGTTTACATATTTAAAGAAAAAAACAGGATAGGCAATCTGCGGCATAACATCTGCTATGGAAAAAATGTATAATGCTCACTAACTGCAGTGTTACAGAATGCAAACCACTGGCATAAATAATCGGTTTGCAGAAGACGTAATTACCTGGAACCTGTAAGGTTTGGAAGAATGAGGAGTCCGGTATGCAGGAAAAGCTCGGGTCAGGATAATAGACAGGGTCAGCAAAGTCCAAAAGGGAATCCGAGGTCAGCAACAAGATCAATTCAATACAGCAGTAAGCAGAGAGGAGCTTAATAAGGCACAATAACTGAGCACTGAGTAATACTCAGTACCGGTTTTTAAACTTGCCTCTCATGGACGGCCCGCCCCTGTGCGTAACGTCATCCACACGCGTTCCCCGCTGTCTCCATTTGGGGATGAATAAAGTTGAGTGGGGGCACACGTGCCCAGAAGTAGCTATGCAGGAGGCAGCCGAGGAGGAAGCAGGAGAAGTAGCGCTGAACCCGGCACCCGTGGTTAGCAGGTACTCAGGTGAGTGACTCTGTTGGGGTCTTAGACGAGCACCCTGACAGAACCCTTATGTACTTCTAAACAAAGGGTGTCTAACTCTGGGTCCTGAGAGGCACAAACATACATGATTTTGGTAAATCCTTAATTTGATCACTTGTTATTTAATCAGTTTCAACTAGAGCTGGCAGTGCTTATGCTGGGATATTCTAAACATCTGGACCCTTTTTCAAGTTTCAATTTAATCCATTTTATACATGACAATGTACCAAACCTTAATGGATTTTGCAGCAACTGAGTGACATACAACACTGTTTTTCATCTACAATTATTCGGAGATCCTCTTCTTTATTGATTTCCATAGCGTAACCCAATTTTAGGTATAATTTGTACATATAGTTTTTTCTTCAATATGCATAACTTTGCATTTGTTAATATTAAATCTAATCTGCCACTTGCAGGAAAATAACATCTGATTCAGACTGTACCACCTTATTTAATTTTATGTCATCTGCATACACTGTGACATGGATTCCAATGCCCACTGTAAAATCATTAACGCAGTACCTGAAGTACTCCGCTTATCACTTCTATCCAATTAGAGAATGTATATTTGCTCACCTCCTCATAGAAAGCAATCTGCCCATCATAGAACAGTGTTGACTCCTACTAACGATATTGTTGGACATAAAATATACCTGAATGTTATTCCTTAACAAGCTTTGAAATCATGTCCCTACTACTGATGTCAAGCTTACAGTTCTGTAATTACCTAGTTTAGATTTTGATCCCTTTTTGAATATTGCTACCACTTCTGCATTTATTTGCACCATGCCAGAGAAGAAGGACTCCTTACAGATCCAAAACAATGATATGGCTATGAACAATCACAAGATCAAGATGTAAGAATCTCCATAAATGCTGGAGCCTGTACCTTGACCTTTTGTCACAACTCACAGATGCTTTGCTATTTAACAAGGACATTGACAAAAACTTCATTTAACTCACTGTGAACCAGAATCATTAACATATACAATATACATTATCATGAGGACCAATTTGATCTTCTCCAGAAATTAATAGAAAACTTTTATTTTAAAGTTTAAGGTTTAACTCTACGAGTGCCAGTTCAATTTGTACTTCTGGGAGACTGGGACAATTTTCGGATTTTGGTAGGACTTTTTTTCTTTACATGATGTTACTTCTAGGTTGATTGACAGGTGTACCTCCTCCCTAGACAGAGCTAGATGTTTAAGAGTATACACGAGGCATACGTTGTAAAAGAAGTCTCACAGTAACCTTTAACATGCAAAATCTCCTGCTATACTATGAAAAATCAATCACTTTCCTGGTCCCACTGTGTGCTACATATCTCCTATGTAGCTGGCACTGAAAATCAAAATATTTAATTTGGCAGTATAAACATTGTAATTCCTAGATGTTATATACAGTAGTGGCTAAAAAAGAAAAAAATCTCAGCAGAGTATAGCGACAGAACTGTAAGTTTAGAGGTAGTATACCAGAATAAAAACAAAAAACGCAAAGAAGGACAAAATGAGCATGGTCCATATAATGCCTATTTGGAAAACAATTTTTCCTTTGACAGCTTGTTGGAAATTGAGTTACTACCAAAAATGCATTTTTATCACACTACTCCCCTGCATGTGCAAATGACATTTGGATGACAATGTATCATGATTTTTAGCCCACAATAGAATACATCATACAAGCAATTTAAAATATGTCACTTCAAAGCAAAGAAAGATTGCTGCG
Source organism: Spea hammondii (assembly GCA_029215755.1). NCBI lineage: Eukaryota > Metazoa > Chordata > Amphibia > Anura > Pelobatidae > Spea > Spea hammondii. The sequence goes on from JARDYJ010000003.1 coordinate 99,380,968, forward strand.
TGTAGCAAACAAATACAAATGCAATAAATATTATTGGAATGGAACCTTGTTTGTACGCTAAAGTTGCTGTTGATTGACTCACGAATTGAATTTTTATTCCTGGACAAAAGGCCAAATTCAAATGTTCGATATTTACCAAAAACTATTTGTGTAGCAGAATTGCTCTCAAACTGCAATTATGAGAACAAAATATCTTTTAGCTGTGGCAAAACAACTTCTTGAAATTAAGAATGAATTGTACATGAATATAGAAGTACATACAATAGGTGATAATATAGCTATGAAAATAACATATATAAAGTCATTTTAACTATTTTAAGATTGAAAGTTGACCTTATTGTTAAATATAATATCTTAAAATATCCACATTCAGTACCAGATTTCCCAGAAGCATTTATGAACACACTTACATCACCAGTTTTGTGGTCATGTCGCAGAAGGTAAGTGGACATGATTTAAAGGTAGCTGCACCAGCACTTTATTAATCGTTTACCTATTTTGCTTGTTTCATTTTTAACAATTTTGTAGCCACTTTGCTTTTATGTCCTGCATATAAAGCCCTTTTTTTATTTATTATTTTAAGGTTTTAGAGGCACTATTATATAAATTTGGAACCCCACATTGTTTTTTAAGGTTCGGTACATCATAACTGTTTCATTCAAAGGGAATAGTTATATTTCTTCTATATGTTTTTAAATTGTTTTCTTTTCTCTATTATTTCGCTTGAACAATAATACAAGGATCCCCAGCCTTTCCCTTAACAAAAGCCCCGCATGATTAGTGAACTATTTTTAGATCAAATACAAATATTGATTGAATAAATAGCATATTAGGGATCAAGAATTTTATTGAATTTTATTTATTTGATTTTTAATTGGGTTTGGTTTCATTATAATAGATATATACCCCTCTCATCATCCAGGCATTGAGTGAGCTAGTAGATGTAGCAGAGTTACATAAAATAATCTGTGGGTGAGAGTGAACCACCTGTCGATTGAGATATCTACAGACGGCATAAATCTACACCGTTGATCAACAGAGTTGTCAGTAGGCTAAGTGAATGTTAGTACCATTGTTCAAAAAAGCATGACTGCTTTTGTTCTGAATATGGAAGTTAATTTAAAAAAGGGTAAAAAGTTATTTTTTTGAGACAGATATTTCATAGAGGCAGCCACTTTCTGCTCAATTGTCTATTGGTACCCATGTGATTAACAAAATAACATTATGCCTAAACACATTTCAATAGAACACATAGATTTCAAATATAATAGCTGCTTAAAGTTTGCAAGAAATATACTCTACTACCTAATTCCACAGCTAGAATTCTGTCTTACCCAGTTTTATGATTACTTTTTGAAAAGCAGCAAAATACTGTAAGATGATAAAATCCATTTCTTTTATGTTAGCCTTTTGCTCTTACCCCATACAAACTAAAAATGGATTTAGCGCAAATTCTCACACTTTATAGTAAATAAATACATACTTTCCTACTCATTTTACTTACTAACCATTTGTATACAACGTGTATACCCGTAAATAGAATGTCCATCTAGATCTTAATGGTTATTAAGTTGGACCAACTTTTGGTGGGACCTAAGGCATACACCATTGTTTTAATGTCTCTGCAAGGGCCCAAATACCCATTTTGTATAACTGAAATATAATATAATTAAACAATAATACTTAAACATAAGTGATTTGTCAAGAGCATTTAAATGTATTTAAACAGACATCTGCATTGATCTAAAAACATATATTATCTTTTTAAAGTCTGTTATTTAAGTTAAAGAGTGTAATAAAATATGTTGGTTAATGTACCTTTATAGTTAACCACTACCATTACCTATAAAATATCCAAATATTCTAAAGAGCTAGAGAACATATTTAATAATTTGTGCATCAATGTATAATGCATAGCTTGTTTATTTTTCGGTCACTGGATTGAACATTTTTATATTCTTGTCATATTAAATATTTTAATTTTCCCAGCAGTTGCATACTATATTCACTGTTATTGCTTTTTTTTAAAGCAAGAATGTGCAGCAGGAGAGAGGTTGAAGAAATAGTTCACATAAATGCAGTTCACTGGCCTTGTTTGCCCTGCAACTAAAATTTCGGCTTCATTAGCGTTCCCTGCTGCACAGCAACATTATCAGTTTCCGTGGCATTCTGTGCTGACAAGCAAAATACTTTTCTTGTCTGTGACTATGTTTATAACAAAGGGATAGAAACATCTCAGCAATGGAACATTTTAGGAGATATTCGATACCATGGATAGCTCCAGCTAGGCTACTCCATCAGAGGGATCTAAATGAAGTTTAACTTAAACGGGACTGCTATTACACAAAATGAAGATGCTTTATACAGTTGTTTTGTATCTGAATGAAACTTTATTTGAGAAATAATTTCCAGATACTTGCCACTTTGGAACCAAGGTTTTTTTTTAAAATGTAAATTTACACTAAAGAAAATACATTTTAATAAAATTAACTTTTGGTACACTATGAGTGAAGAAAACCCATGGAGGAATGGTATATGTTTTACTGATTTAGCTATTTTGTTCATATACGAAAGCATACTACAAGTTATATTACTACAAGTACGGTTAACAATAATTATTGTTAACCGTACATAATAACCATCTTACTAAATATCTCGTCATCCCCTTTTATGTTAGCAACACTTACCATTGTTAGCAAGATGGAGATAGCATAGGAAGCATGTCAGTCTTGATGGTTTCATTAAAGGTGTCATGTTCATGACACTATGAGAATAAGGATGATATTTTTAACACCTCTAAGGAGATCTTGTTAACTGAAAGTTGCTAGAGTTTGAATAATAAAATGCAGTATGTTAGAGCAGTAAGCACAACTGTTCTGTATAACCAGGAGAATATGGAGAGCTCTTTTCCCTATGAAGGTGATGTTCTACAATCACCCACTCCTCTTTCCACTTTTTTGGTTTACTGTAAGTGAGCAGGGATCTGACTTGTCACTGATAATGATATGTCATGATGTGTGTCATGTTTGCCTACTGTGGATGCAGAAGTGTTTACGTTCTCTTATTCGGTAGACTCTATTGTAGCAGAAAGGAGCAATGGCAGTGAAAGCTGTGCTGATGGAGATCTATGTTCCCACAAAGCTACATTACTGGAGAGAAAGTCTACGTTCAGCAGGATAGTTATCTGGGTTAAAGGGGATGTTTGACTTTTTTGGGCAACAATCATAAAAAGCATTCAGAGGACCAACGATGGTTCTTGGTGATAAGTTGAGGAACACTAGAGAGGTTATACAAGAAGAAATAAATAAAGCTAGAGTGGGAACATAACATAATTGTTATTTTGAGCAGATAAAAGAGGGAAGATTTTTTTAAAAATGTGAAATAAGCACAGCTAGATAGGTGGCTAGCTGGAATGATAAAAATAATAGAAAGGGTAAAAAGAAATATAGTTGGGAATAGGGAAAATAGATTTGATGGGACGAAATAACACTTTGATAATTAACCTGATAATGTCAGGTATGAGAATACAGTATTTAAAGGACTAGTATCTATTGCATTTTCTCACTTTAACATAAATTCCCTAACTTCTCATTTGCTTTTGTAGGCGTATTTGGTTTATACCTGGCACCCCAAGGAACTCCCATGTTAAAGCACTCAATGTTTGGTTAAAGTACCAGAAATTTCCCCTCGCTATTATGTCAGTTATGTGGAATCCGTAGAAATCCATTTTCAAACACTTTGTTGATTTAAAGCACTTCGAAACCCGAAACATATTTCTCTATATACTATCTTTTTTGAAATAAATCATTTTCTTTCATTTTTCTTTTGGTGACAACAATGAGATCAAAGGTACATGGTTTTATTGCAGCGGAGAGTAAATTATGAACAGATTCTGTATTGGGATTGGATCAGGAAATACACTTGAGACAAGACAATGATTTGGTAAGACTTATAAGACGTTAAAGGAAAACATTATTTATCACTAGTCACTTTCAAAACTCTTCACCATTTCATTTGTAGCAGTTGGAAATCCTACAAGAGGTTGTTTTTGAGTATCTGAAATGTGAATCTGATATGAATATAAAACTCTGCACTTATTTTGTTTTGTGGATAGAACAACCATAGCAATCTGAATATCCACTATGGTTTACATGATGAATTCCTGAAGCTTTGGGTAGAGAGACGTGATGAAGTTTTAAATTACAGTTATATGGAATGTGAATCTGTAGTAATCACATGTAATAGAAGAATAATATTCAGTTGCTATTTTTGCCTAAGCCAACCATGGTGTTTTATGTAAACATACATATAAATTTTTATCCCCTTCTGTGATTTTGTAGGTGGATTACATAATAAATGTTTCATAAATATAAATATGTATGAATTCATGTGAATAAAGCAAACACACTAATAGTTTCTTAAGTATTTATAACTACTCCCACTGGGAGCACCAGCAGTTAATTTAAAGCTTCTATCTAACAGCTGTAATAAAATTGTTTTACTGCACAGAGAGGGTAGTAGACAAGTGGAAAAGACTTTCAGCAGAAATGATAGATATTAATGCAGTGAGGGAATCTAAAAATTCATGGAATAACCATAAGGTTATGGTTAAATGGATCAAATTATGTTTCTATATACTGCATCAGTAAAGTATGACATTTCAAGACAAATTAATTATGTTACAATATTGCCTTTGTCATGTCATGTATGACCAATTACAACCCCATTATTTAAGTCTATCATAGTTGGTGTCGCCAATTTAGTACACCGCAAAGTGAGGTCTAACTGGTGATCTTTACAATACTTTGACCACTTTTTCTTCTTTTAAAGACTCTCATTGTGCTGCCTTCTAATCTGTGTGCATTCTAAACTGCTTTGTCAGACCCAGTGGTTATATTTAAATCAACAGAAACAATAACTGCTTACCTAGTTCATTATTCTTGTTACCAGTGAGTATTTCAGTCAGTAACATGAAAGCTAAATAATGTTTGTTAATTTCCAAATTGGTTGTATTTTTAATCAGCAGCAAGGAGGACACATAGGACATCATCAAGAAATTGTACTTTCAAAAATATCTTGAGGTTACATAGTAAAGAAGCAGATTGTACACTAGAATTCTCTCTTTCTTCATCCACATCTCTGCAAACATAACCTGGTGCAAAGTTCAGACAAAATGGCGTCTCTTGCAGTGATGTCTTCCGCCTTGATCCGCCAATCGGGGGAGAAGATGTCACCAAAATTGCTGCCATTTTGCCCTAAGGTGAACGATTTCAGTGATGTTCTCTCCCCAATACTCCGATGGGGTGAGGACATCACTGCAAGCGCCGCCATTTTGGTGGCAGTTTGTGACAGGTTATATCCGCCGAAATGCAGATGAATATAGAAGAGGGAAGATAAAAGAGAAGATGAAGAAAGAAAAGATAAAGAAGAGTGGCTGTCAGAGAAGGTAGGGAAACATTTAGAGACAGTAAGAGAGTGAGATGGGGCATTGGGCAACACATTTCTTTCCCAAATTAAAAATGGACACGAACAAGAAAATGTATCTGAATCATTTTTGGCCCATTTACAAGCGTCTATTGTAGACTCATGATTCATTCTTTAGATAGTAGCACAAGCTTTACTGACAGGTGATACTATGCATATTTTGGTTATTAGGGAACAGAATACATATAACCCAACATCTTTTGGGCAGCTGGTTACAGCTGAAAAGGTTTACAAGCTAGGTCCTATTGGCGGCCCTCAAGTAACTAGCATCTGAAATGTTTTACATAATTGTGAATTTGTAGAGTTACCTCTACAGTATTATCTCACCATACACTTATTAAAGGCCATAAAATGATGATCTTCATAATAAAAAAAACTTTTGTCACCTTCCATGTGAAGCAGAAAGCATTTTGAGACAGATGGTCATTCTGTTAAGTAGTACGTTTTGTCTCTGTGTATAATGAAAAATACATAAGCCTTCTGTTGCATAGTTCAAGAAAGACTTTTAGGCACCTGTTTCAAATTATTCTGATACTATAGATGTTCTTCAAAATTGGGAAGCCTAGCGTTTTACGAAAGTGCTTAGTGCCACTGTGATCTAAGTTAAATTGTCTAGGCTTGGGTCCAGTAAAGAGAGAGAACAGGAGAATTATGCGTAAAAATTATCTATAATTCTACAAAGTTTTAACATTCCTAAAAAACTATCCTATTGGGGTGTTTTTAAATAAATTACCCAAATGGTCTTTGTCTTTGATCTCTTCAGCTCAGGGTACATAATTTCACCGCTCACTTTGCTGAGAGAGATTGGATGGTTGCCACATGTATCCTTTCATCTAAACACCTGAAATAAGCATTTTCATCAAATGGTAAATCAGTATGACATTTCGTTCCATGTGGTCCCCATCTTGAACATTTTCTTCTTTCTTCTAAAACGTTTCAAGAGAAGTCTTTGTCAAAAGTGTTATGAGGTTGTCAACTATCTAAATGAATTCCTTTACGGAAACATCTGCCTCCTTGATCCTTTTATTTTGAAAGGCTGGTAAATTACTGTTAACTGCACATTATCAAATAATTAACCTGCAAGGATGGCTCACTCATGGCAGAGTGCCATAAGAACCAGATGTTGTCCCTGGTACCTTTTTTGCAAAGCAGGTCAAACATTCTGATTTAGCTATTTGCTTGTTTAGATAATGTGATTCATATGGTACATTTCGTTAATTGCGCAACATGGCACACGGGAACTCATTAAATGAATTCTAAGCTGTTGCATAGTAATTAAGCTTCTGTAGCAATTGTCCTCTATATATACTTGCTGAAATGGAAAGCACATCCATTGAACATGTTCGTAAAAGATACAACAGCATATGTTTTGGGGCATAGCACAATGCACTGATTGTAGAAATAGTTTTTTGGATTTTGCTTAGTGTAATAAAAAGTTGATGTCCAGTCTGTAACATATTCAGCCACCTATTACGAATTAATGAAATAGTGCATTTAACAATCCAGGTCAGATTATCAAAGAGGGATATTTCACCCCGGGCCCCTGGTTGCAAGGAGACAACACGGGCTGCTTACATGTTGCGTCATTTATATATTTGTCTGCACTGCACAGCAGGAACACAGTGCTTGTTAGGCTGGGGTTGTGGTGGTCAGTAAGGGCCTTCTTTTGCAGCAGGACTATTTGCGGATGCACAGACAGGTTTCATTGCTGGAGCATGGTCACTGATGTCAGCAGAAGCTCCTCAATTCATGGGACAGAATCGGTCAGTAAGAAACTTTTTCTTGTGTAGTGACATGTTACAGTGAGAGTGAAAACTGCATGGCTCTTCTTGGATCTGTGCTTATAGCATGGGTATTTATTTATGTAGTAATGTTTCTGTATGAATGCATGTAGCAGCATGTCTGTGAAAGAAAGAAGCAGTGGTACTTTGATATATGTAAACAATTCTATTTATAATGTGTCATGTTTGTGAGAACAAAAACTTGCTTTGCATGTTGGTCTGTCTAGCTAAGTCTGTGGTACCTTTCTTGTCCCCTTAAATGCGATTCCTGGAAAGGCAACTGATTGTGAATTTTCCAGGCTACATTATGCTGTGATTATAATGACATTCCTGAGATTATAGAAAAGATATATAGCTATTAGACTTGGGAGCCAGCCAAGTCTTCGTGAAAAAAAAAACCTTTGCATTTCATGAATATTTGCCTGTTTGCATGTTCTTTATATGTAAATATATGTGTACATTCTAAGTGTTCATTTTCTCTTCGTTTTTTGCCAGTTTCCTAGCAGGTGTTAATACGGGGTTAACACGGCAGCGGTTAGCTGCAGCTTTTGCGCCAGGATTTTAAAAGTCCGTAAGAGCAACTCTATTGGTCGCCGGCAGGGGATTCCTCTTGCATCAACCAATGAAGGGCAGCTCACATTTTCAAGTATTTTTGCGTTGTAATTTCACATTTTATATCTGTGCCAAATGCAGGTGGTATACTTTAAATTGTAATACATACACCGATCAGCCATAACATTTCCCCCCATCAGTGGGTGGGATATATTGCGCAGCAAGTGAACATTTGAGTCCTGGAGCAGCTCCAAAACTGAAGCACTTGTGGGGGGGTTCCCGGTCTACAGTAGACTGTACCTATCAAAAATGGCCCAAGGAAGGAAAATAAGTGAACCATGAAGTCATGAATGTCAGGACTTATTGTGGAGGGGCAAAGGCTTGCTGGGGTGGTCAAATCCAACAGACAAGCTACTGGAGCTCAAATTGCTGAAAAAGTGAACACTGGTTCTGATACACAAAGTGGAACTGGGTAGTCGCAGACCAGTCAGGGTGCTCATGCTGACCCCTGTCCACTGCCAAAAGCGCCTACAATGGGCATGTGAGCATAAGAATTGGACCAGAGAGCAATGGAAGAAGGTGGCCTGGTCTCATGAATCACGTTTCCTTTTACATCATGTGGTTGGCCAGGTGTATGTGCGTCGCTTACCTGGAGGACACATGGCACCAAGATGCCTCCATGTAGGCCCCACCTCGCAACTTACAGGATTTAAAGGATCTGCTGCTAAGGTCAGATACCACAGCAAACCTTCAGATGTCTAGTGGAGTCCATGCCTCGACGGGTCAGGGCTGTTTTGGCAGCAAAAAAGGGGACCTATATTAGGCAGGTGGTCATAATGTTATGACCGATCAGTGTAGTCATTTTAATAATAATAATAACTTGAAAGGAGTTTTCCTTTCATGTAGGTAAAAGAAACCTGTAGCCAATAATGTTAGCACTGACAAAGTCTATTATCTAAAAATCCTGCCATTTCCTATTTGAAGCATTCTATCCAATTCTGCAATTTACAAACAATAAAAAATAACATTCTATTGTATTTCTTCCTTCCATATAAATTCACACAGTATCTGAAATGAATGTGGCTAAGTTTATTTGATTTTAAGTTAGAATATTTCTTTATAAGAAAAGAATTGCAGCAGTAAACATTATTCCGGCAAATACCATATTTAACAGAATATAAAACTACCATGAATATAAAGCAATCCTTCATAAACTTTTTTTCATAGAACAAAATAGCCTTATTTTGCGAATGCAAGCTAAACCTTGATGTTAGTTATAACTATTGTAACCTACAATATTAAATAAGGAAAAAGTTTGTTTTTTTGTTATGTGTGAGAGACCAAGTGTGACTAAATACCTAGGCTACCATGAGCCTAGTGATGTTTTGAAACACAAAATTTCAAATAGATTAGCCTAATGAACTGAAAATAGACATGAAGTACGCCAACTTCAAGTTTTCCAAGATATCGCTTTTTTGTCAAGATGAAGACATAAATACATTTTATTTTTATGCAAAGTCGCCCAGAACTATTTGAGATTAAATTATGATTTTAAGGGAATCAAAATAATCTTTAGATGAACCAGATTTAAATTGTACCAATGAATATACTTTGTTGCCAGAAGGAATTTAGTTTTCATTTTCAAAGCCTCCATAGGCAGTGCATTCCAAAGGTTTACAGCTCTGACAGTGATGAATGTACTTCTCTGTATAAATTGGAATAATTTCTCTCTATTGTTAAAATGATTCTTGTTTTTGCTCTTTCTGTGGGGTGAAGATTTCCCCTGAGAAAGCAACATATTTACCTTAAACATATTTGGACATTGTGATGAAGTCACTTTTTTTTCTAGAGTAAAGAAGCACAATTTCACTAAACACTCTCCACAAGTAAACAAAATTTCTAAATGAAGCACAGCTAGCATTGTGTATTAGATTCTCTCCTTCTCCCATATTTCATTAATTAATTTGTTTGTTCATTTATTCAAAGTAATAGCTGGTTTGCCGTGACAGCTGCGACTTAAACATGAACATGGTTAATAGTCAACTAGTGCACTTAAATCTTCCTTAAGTGTTTGACTCCTGGGACAAACTGAGGGAGGTTCACTGCTACAATAGGGTACATCAGGGTGATTGGAAAAAGGGAAGGAGTGCAGGCAGAGGCTGCATTATCCATCCCTCTCACACTTTTTGCTGCCTACTCGGGCTTAGCACTGATTATACACTGTATATATACACACAATATACTTCAGTAGCCACCCCGAATGGGCCACCCAGGCTTCAAAGATGCTAGGCTCAGTCCTTGCTGAAACTTGTAATCTGATTCCATGTAACTCATAATTTTCATATAACTTCTCAACAGGGCTTTACACAGACACTCTGTGTCAAACCAAGAAAGCCCAGGTATAAGTGCAGACAGAGCTACATACTCGTTAGTGGCAGTAGCTACTAGAGGCCGCCCTGATCAAGTGGTGGCCCAAAGCAACCACATTATGTACATAAATGGTAGTGCCACCACTGACTATATTGTCTACAAAAGTTGCATCTTGGATTGTGTTTTCATGAATTATATATTTTTGTACTCTTTCGTTGACAGTATAGTAAAACACAAGAACACACACTTTTGCCAGTCCTCTGGATAGTCATGCACATGCCTTACCCAGGTTCCGCCTACTTTCTGTCCATTAAAGGCTAACTGGGGATAGTACTACCCCGTGTGTGAGGCCATGGTCCAAAAAAAAGGGGGAGCTCCAGGTTGGCAATCCAGGTAAACCTACCAAGCCACTCAACACAAACTGCAGATTCTTATTAATCTAATTATGAACATCTGCCCTGGGCAATTTTGTTGTAATATAATGTAATAATGTATAGTTGCCAGTTTCATTGGCTGTTAGGATTTACTTAATACCTTCAGCAAATTTACATTTGCAAATGTCTCAGTTTGCTTAGGGAAAAGCAGTGCCTGTGTGGAATATACTCATTACATCCTCAGTGGACCCCTGTCTCTGGTTGTTTTTACAGTAGAGACACCACTGGCTGTCTTTTAAAATGCTCAAAATGCTCCTTAGCTATTCCATACGTTTCCAATCACCAACCGAGTTCACAGTAGTGCCCACTGAACCAGTGGAGTCCATTCACTAAACAGTGAGAGCTTGCGAGTTGTCCAAAAATGTGAGTTTTAGATATCTTTTTTATATCCTTTCCCAACTTTATAAAGTTCCATTACCTTGTTACACGGGTCTTTTGACAGTTCTTTTCTGCCTCCATAGCTCAGTGCATCCAGGTGAGAGCTAACAAACTCATTGACTATTTATACACAGACACTAATTGCAATTTTAAAAGCCACAGGTGTGGGAAATTAACCTTTAATTGCAATTTTAACTTGTGTGTCACCTTGTGCACATGCAAATAAGGTCAACAATGATCACCTTTTGCCTCTATATCCACTTTAAACATGGATCCCTTGAGAGCAATTGCCCGCTATAGATATATATATAGATACATAGATATACACATACACACACTTACAGGGGAAGTGGAGGTTATAATTATGGGTAAGCACGATAGCACTTTATGGACATTTCATTGACTATAGGATCATTTGTGTATGTTTGCAACGTTATAAGAGTACCATATGCTATAGAATTAACGGATGCACTCCGTAGTGAGTAATTGACAATATTATTAAAGTGATAAAGCACCTTATTCTCCATCGATTGTCCATATGCACATGAGTCACTTTATATGTATGCAATTATAGTTCCTCCATATGCTCGGATTTGTTTTCAGGAGACCTCTGTTGGCCAACTTATGAAATGCTGTGTGTGTTTTTATATTTTTTTGTATAATAAAGCAATATATATTTTATATATTTTTTTTTCTCAATTAATTTTTATTAAAAGGTTTTTCATATAACAGATAAGTACATATTTTATATTATAATGGCTTGTGTAGAACTCTTTTTCCTCTTGGTATGCAATTTGTTATGAGTTTCCTCATTAATCCTTATATACACCAGGATATTTATGATATGATACTATATATGAAAGGTGTGGTAGGATTCTTTTGTGTTATACTTACCATTTAGTCTGTGCTTCCCATGAGGATAGTTTATACTTTTTAATCCACATCTCGTTTGTCACTACCGCCTCTACCCCACATGGAGGGGGAACATGGCTTAAGTCTGTACCTCCCCTAAGGTAATATAGCTTTTTTTAACTCTCTATCCCCTGAACAAGGAAGGAAGTATATGTGGGCTCTTTACATCCCTCTCCAGATTAATTAATCACTACACACAGGTTGGGGAAGAGTAAATGTCATTCCACTTAGGTTTTGATTGTTTTGTTGGGGCATTGGCATACAACATTTTCAGCTAAGGTCATGCAAGTGTTCATTCATCTTGCATGCCCTCACTTGAAGCTGACAAAATGTGTGAATTTATGCGTTGTTTTGTGAGTGTTAGCATGTGAGGGCATGCAACCACATTTGAGTTTGAGGGGTGCCAAAACCTAAGCCAACTTCTTAGTAAATAAATACCCAAATGTGTTCCCACATAAAAGTATATTTGCTTTTTTGACGGTTGAGTCATGCTTCATTTTATGTTATATTTTTCAGGTTTTTACAATTATATTTTTGTTAAGATTATTATTTAATTACCCCACTATCACTTTATTCTTGTTATTACCAAGTATGACAGTTACCATAACTACACTATAAAATGTTGCTTATAAAAAAAAGTCTTCCTTTTTAAGATGCTCCACATCATATAAAATTTGTATTTTGTTTACAGGAATCCCCTTTCCACAAAAGTAAATATGTTGATATTAATACCTGATAAAAAGGGAAATCACTATTTTTATTCTGTTTTGTGTATACATTCAAAATGATACTGTAGGAATTTTTTTTTTTTAAAAATACATCCCACTCGTGCAAATACCATTCACTGCGTATCAGTATATGCTTTACATAATTTGAAATACAAAAATAGATTAGACTTGAAAGAGTTTAATTGCAGCCACTATTGTCATGTTCTCTCTGAATGCAATGAACACGCAATACAATATTAACAGCATGATATCAATAGATATATACGATATTATGCTTTTCTCTGGTCATGCTAGAAAACAATCAATGCAAACAGTGTAAAGACTAGAAATTCATAGGAGATCAAAAGTATTGATAGACATTACTATCCTCACCAGATCCCATATAAAGTAATAGCTCACATTTAAAAATGGATTAAATGTTAATTTATATGATGATTTAAGTACTGGTGAATCTCTTTGCTTCTTTTATTTATTCAATCTACTTCAAAAGCATCAAAAAATGTCTTGGACCACCTGTCTTCTGCTTCTGTATTCCTGTATCTTCTTTTGTCAGGTCCTCAAAATTTATGTAAAAACCCTGTTTTGGCTATTTTTTTTCTGTTGTTTTCCCCCCTTATGTAGTATTATGTGGGGAAAAGCATTTTGTCTTGTAGAAGAGAACAATAAGTATAGGCCTGCTAACTGAGGTTTTGCATTCAGATTCATATATTCTAACTTTAAATTTTAACAAAATGTATCAATGTTGGCAATTCGTATGAATCTCTGTAAAAGAGGAGGGACCCTCCAATGAAAGAAACGTTAAGGAAAGAGCAATTAATTTTCATTTGAATTTGCTGCGCAGCTCCATCTCTTCTCTTGCATCTTCCCTTTCTTCTTGTTTCGCAAAAGGGTGGAGCCTCTGCGCCAGAGCCGGCCTTAGGCGTTGTGGCGCCCTGTGCGGACTACTCCTCTGGCGCCCCCCCTTCACTACCCCCCCTCTGCCCCTTCAAACTACCCCCCTCAAACTACACCTCCCCTCTGCCCCTTCAAACTACCGCCCTCTGCCCCTTCAAACTACCCCTCCCCTCTGCCCATTCAAACTACACCCCCCTCTGCCCCTTCAAACTACACCCCGCTTCTGCCCCTTCAAACTACACCTCCCCTCTGCCCCTTCAAACTACCCCCCTCTGCCCCTTCAAACTACACCCCCCCTCTGCCCCTTCAAACTACACCCCCCTCTGCCCCTTCAAACTACACCCCCCCTCTGCCCCTTCAAACTACACTCCCCTCTGCCCCTTCAAACTACACCCCCCCTCTGCCCCTTCAAACTACACCCCCTCTGCCCCTTCAAACTACACCCCCCTCTGCCCCTTCAAACTACATCCCCCCTGCCCCTTCAAACTACACCCCCCCTCTGCCCCTTCAAACTACACCCCCCCTCTGCCCCTTCAAACTACACCCCCCTGCCCCTTCAAACTACACCACCCCTCACTTACCTCAATTAATTATTATTAACAAACAAAATCAGCATTAGTCAATTTGGAAGTCAAGTTGATGATCAAGTTGACTGAGGCAACTGGGACACCAACTCAATAAAATCAATTTAATTCCTCAGGAGGAGGTGAGTTTGTCCCATAATTCGATTAAACTCAATAGGCCTGACAGAATAATGAACAACTTCATTATACAACTATTAATGGTTTTACTTGAATTTTGAACAGGATATAGCAAATTTTTTGTTCATATTACATATACGTATATTTAAGTAAGTTCCTATTATAAGAAAGCTGTTTTTGCCCCTTTGCTCCTCTTCTTTGAGCAAGTTTTTCTGGACGGCCCTTTGGATTTATTCAATTAAACCCACTTTCTATTTTTAATAGAGTATTTACTATTATTTATGTCACTCCTTTATTCTTAATTCATTATTTCACATTTTTTTATATGTTAATATGTATATATTCATTTGATGTTTTTTCTTATTTCTCAGCTCATAGATATGACTCTCTTTATCTATTGGTATACACTGGAAATCAGAAAAAAAAGGTATTAATTATCAAACACTATGAATTATAAACTAAAATGTACTTATATTTACCTTTTCCACCTAGCAACTCTTCCATGCATGCAACTTTGTAGTTATTAGTGGTGTTATTTATCATCAAGATCAAGGAAACAGAAATCCTGTTTCGCAAACAAATTACAACTGTAAATGTAAAGCTTCTGCATTTGCATATTTATGTAAGAAAGTGTAATCTATTTCTCATTTACTTTTTAAGGATGTGTCTACTTGTTGTTCCCTACAATTTACCATGGCTAGTGTCTGAAAAATTATTTAAAAACTGACCCCAATTCCAAAGTAATGTGTAAGGCTAATCAAAACAAGATGATTTCAATTGTAACAAAGACTAAAAGGACATGTGCAACATCTTCCGAATGCTCAGGTCTTATTCCAAGTGTTGAGCTGTAATTTCTGCTTCATTTAATCTAATGTCTGTACGGTGACACTGTAATTACAATGTTCCTTATCTCTCCACTTACATTTATTCATCATTCCGCAAAAAAACTTTTGGCTTTATTCTGTGAAAATATTTGCCATAATAATGGGTGCATTTTATTCAAACATAGAAGAACCACACGTTGTGTAAAGTTACATATGAAAACGTGATTCATTTAAAATAGTGTATTATGTTATTGCATAATATGCATTCTTTTGTAACTAAAGTCCAATCTTGCCCAATCCACATTTCCTTGAGCACTGTGTATGTAAATTATATTAAATGCCCAGGCAAACAATCTCATAAATCAAAATTCTCTTTCTCCACTTCTTGGTTCTTTCAAGGAAAATAAGGGGGTGATCGAAAAAAGGCAGATAAGACTATATCCTGGTTCCTGTGGACAGCCATAATAACTTTTGGCGGGATTTCTGGAAGGAGTGAAAGTGCTACCCTATCGGGGAGAATGTGTAAAAAAGGTTCCTGGAAGCTTGGAGTTCGCTTACTCTCCTTGCCGATGCAATGCATTGCTAACTACCATTATAGTATTAATAAATATATATATATATAATTTAAACAAGAAAGAGCACATAAATTCTTAACAGGGTGCTGCCGCTCCACAGGCTCACTCGGGAGGACGCTGCTACCCACTGTCTCTGCTGAAACCAACTGTAACCGTGCGGGATGTCAAAAGCCCGCAGAACGGCTGAAATCCCGCATAAACTGCAAATTTGAATATCAATTATGAAACAGCCGAACCGTTTCCTATTTAATATTCAAGTTTGCAGTTTCAGACATTCCGCGAGCTTTTAACATTGTGCAGAGCTTTTTTTCCCCACCGCAAATTTTAATATTAAGTAGCGGTTTGGCGAACTGCGGATCTTTTAGGAAACGGTTCGCACAAACTGGCTGGATCCCACCACTGGAGGAATCCTTTGAGGGAATCTGACTAAATTAATATTTCTACAAGGATAACTCCAGAGCCCTGGATTCTATAACAAGATTTAAAAAAACACATGCTTTGCTCTAAAATCAGCAAGCAAACCCCTGACTGAGAGCTACAAGGAAAGCTTTCAGCTATAACGTTTTTTTAGCCATTTATAAACAGAAAGCTAACAGATATGTGCAGGTTCACTCACAGATCCCATTTCCTCCCAACACATATTAAACAAGGTATTATTCAAAGCCAGAATACCTGATACCACAGGATATATTCAGATTCCAAGGACTGTAATAAGCATCTGGAATGACTGGCAGATACACAAACAAAATGATTACAAAAAAAGATAACATTAGCACCGATAACATCTGTTGAACATCTACTACAAGATGGACTACAGAAAGCCCCTGATTTTTTTCATCTGGAGGTTATATAAAACCTCACACTAGAGGGACTCTGCAACATTATAAAGTAGATGCATTCAATTTTATAGCCAGTTTGAAATCACTGTAACCTGTACCTTTTCACCCTTTTTCCTGGTCTATATATTGCCACTTCTTTGTTAACATTCCTACTTCTTTGATTTGAAAATGTCATACTAAAAACTAAATATTACTCAAATAAAAAGGTTTAATAAAATACTTTATGGGAAGATATATAGCCCACCCATGCCTCCTCCCTTGCTTAATCCCGAGGCCCAGTGTGATTAGTAAGGCATGGGCAAGCGGGTGAGGTTACGTTTGAGATTCCATTCCCCAACAACAGATGCGAGAGGCATGACCAGTGCTATCTGCCCTACATGTAGTTGGATCAGGAGTAAAGTTAACTAGTGGGCTCATACTCAGTCCTTCCCTAGGCTGTGGGATTGATATAAAATTATGAATTTAGGGTTTTGGGAACACCATTTCAATATTATGTTTAAAGTAAAGAAGTGAACTGTCTCAAAACTGGCACTGTAGATCAAAGAGGTTGTAACCCATTTAACCCCTTGATTACAATTGACGGTCCAGGCACATCATGCACGTGCCAGGACCGTCATGCCTTTAAACGGTTGCAGAAAGCGATCTAAGTGTTCTGTACCCAAACGGTATGGCTATAATGCCTCTATGCCAAGGCATTCAGCAACACCGAGATCGGCATAAAGGGCGATGTCTGGCCCCTCCCCGGTGCGTCAACGTCCGCCACTGTATGATGGCGGACGCCCATTTTAAAAGAGTTTAGGAGGCGGTCAATGATCACCTCCTAAACGTCAATGGTGTCGCTGAAACTGTGACCCTTTCAGAGACCAGCCACAACAGCCACTGCAAGTGATTTTGCCACTCGCAAAATGGGAGTGCGTTCTTTAAAAAAATAAAAGAGTTAGCAAAGTTTCCAAAAGGGTCTCTTCAGACCCTCCTGAGAACTCTGGCTCCACTTGCAGGTTGAATACAAGTACTGCATTTAACCATGCAAGTCAATGGAGCCTAGCTTTCTAATCACAATGTGATTAGTAAAATAAATGTAAGAAGAAAAAAAAGAATAAGATTTTAAAAAACTAAAAAGTTAACAGACAAACCCATGCATGTGTATCACTGTACTCAGGAGATATTGCTGAACACATATTATGTGACAGTGGGGAAAATACACAAAAAAATACTACTGCAAACGTTGACAAAGGCTGGTGGTAGAATTAGTGCATGGAAAGAGGTAAAATACCAGCATTTGAGTGTCTAGTTTATTAAAAACATATGGTTTTCTTGGGCACACTGAATTGGCTAGGCACCAAATAGGGCATGGGCAGTGGATCACCAAATAAAGTTCAACACTGAAAAATGTGCATGCCCCAAATGTGGCCCTTTTGCCCCAAAACAGCCAGGCAAACCCATGCATGGGTGGTATCACTGTACTTAGGAGATATTGCTGAACACATATTGGGGTGTTGTGTGACAGTGACATATACCAGGACCTGTTAATTCATACGTGCAGTAAAATGTGTGTGAAACAAAATGCAAAAAAATACACTCAGGAGAAATAGTATCATATATTAGCAGTTTTTATCATTAGCTTTTATAGATGAGTAAAAGTCATAAAAAGTATTTTTTTCCCTCAGTTTTTCACCATATTTTATAGTAAATTATATGATACAATAAAAACAATGACATCTAAAGAAAACCCTTCTTATCCTAAAAAAACGATATATAACTTGTGTGAGTTCAGTAAACGGGAAATAAGAAAATTACAGCAAAACACGAGCACTGCAGAAATGTTAAAACAGCCATTGTCACAAAGGGTAGAAAAAAAAATCAGCCATTGTCACGAAGGGGTTAATGTAACCTCCATTATGTACTATGGTATGGTTAAATTCGATACCAAACATGCTGCCATCCATACAACACCTTATACCTATGTGCATTTTCCCTATTTTAATATAAAGATTTTGTGGCCAGAAACCCAAATAATCCACCCAGTACAAGCTACACGCTCACATTCATATTCCACAAATGCATGAATTATCATTAATCAAAAACAATCCCCCCAAAAAGACACAAGTGAGAACAGTCTTACTATGATAACATCAATTAATTTTGATTCACACAATAGTCAAATATACATGCAGAAAATGTCACCAAGAAACTCATTTAAGTCACTTACAGAAAAAATACAGTATTCTATAAGACTGCATTTTTTTAGGTGTCCCTGGTTAAATGAGGAATCTGGTTATGTTAATGACAAAGAAAAAAAATTTACTTCTGAAAAGTGAGAATTTCCACAGTATAATTCTTGTCTCTCTATATGATGTACTCAAGTTCCTAAGCTGACATTCCCACTGAACATAAAAAAGGTTTTGCATGGAAAAATAGAAAATTAGAAATATATTGTACCAATAAGGTAACCAAACAAACTGCTGCCCAAAATGATCCAGACATAATAACAAAACAAAGAAAAACTGAAACATTCCAAATAATAATTTACCAAATAAAATACGTATACTGCATTTATTTAAGATCCTGTTCATTTTACACTGCATCGGCCAGTGCTATTACTAATATAAGTAATATAGCTTTTACAAAAGACCAGGCATTGTATTGTGAGGTATTGGAAGGTACACAATAACTTTAGTAGTACTCTGTCTATTTTATATCTGCATGCTTCAGGGAAAATTCCAACACTATACAAAAATGTTTCAATGAAAAGGATCAGACTACATACAGTACGTAAATATACCTTGGAAATGTCTTGGAATAAGCTTAATTTCTCATTTTTTTGCACAAATAAACACTTTTTTAATTTAAGATACATTAACGTTGTCAACTTTGTTTTATTTATTTCATTTTCATTTAGTCATTGTTACTGTGTGCAACAGCTGTTGTGTAGTTAATGTCTCGATCTTGTAACAATACTTGCAGGGGCGTAACAACCATGGTCAATTTTGACCGGCACCACCACTGCAACTACTTAATAACTGCCGCTTACAGCATAGACAGCAGGGGTGGACTTGCTCCAAAACTCGGAAGTGGGAACATGCTTCCCCCTCCCCCTGTGAAAATACGGATGCTTGAAAAAGAAGTCCCAGGAAGGTAAGGTAAGGGTGAAGGTTGTGAGACTGAGAGTATTATGGGATGAGAGAAATGGTGAGTGAGTGAGGCAGCAATGGGTGAGAATCAGATCTTGAGAGGTGGGCTGTTTGGGGGCACTCCTGTTTGGTGGCAAAGATGGCACTGACAAGCTGTTTGGTGGCAAACATGGTCACTGACAATCTGGGGACAAATATGGCATAGACAAGCTGTTTGGGGGTAAGATGCCACTCA
This sequence comes from Spea hammondii, assembly GCA_029215755.1. Taxonomy (NCBI): domain Eukaryota; kingdom Metazoa; phylum Chordata; class Amphibia; order Anura; family Pelobatidae; genus Spea; species Spea hammondii. The sequence continues at coordinate 99,400,806 of JARDYJ010000003.1, forward strand.
CAAGCTGTTTGGGACATATCTGGTACTATGGGGCATATTGGTCTGGGGCACTTTTCACACCTGAGTCCTGTGGGTTCTTATTATACCACTGAGTACTTGTAATGACTGTACCTAAGTAATTCTTCTCTAGGTTCAGTATAGAACTAGTGAATGCACTTTTACATTATTTTGTAATTATAATGTGACAGGAATGGAATATTAGCATGTAATGCTATAGATAATATGGTTCCAATGGTAGTATAGTTTTACATAACTTTTTAATTTATTCCTTTACTTTTGTAAATGTTTTCCAACTCTGAAGTAAACATCTGTCATTTTTTTTATTTGCAGACTTTCTAATTGAATTCCAAAACTGCAAAAATCAAACAGTTATTTCTATGTTGTTTAGACCTGATGATATGAGATTTTGATTTCCCAATTGGCCGACTGAAACAAACAGAAAGCGAGACAGAATTAAAAAAGAAAGAAAAAATCTCTGTGTATGGGTTGAAATCAATGCTATAGGAAAAGCTGCTAATTTTACCTGCAAAAATGCATAGCCTACAAATGAGGCTAAAGTCAAGAGGTAAATGGAATACATATTAATATATTTGGCATCAGGCTTAGACAAAAACATTTAAAATGCTTCAACTGTCAGACAACCAATTCAGCATTCTAAAGTTGTATGACATGAAGAAAGATCAAGCAAATAGACAAGGTAGTTGGTTAGTCAACTTCACATAAGGAGTACCTCTCAAATGAGTAGCAAAGGACACAAATTTCTCTATCCATCTTCTCCCCTCCTTTGTTGTCCCTCAATCACAGAAAGATTAGTTCATGCAAGTCCCTCAAGTCACAACAGTTGTATGGAGAAGACAACTAGGCCAGCCTTTATAGCAGCTCAAGAAATCCTTTTCAGAAAAATAAATATATCTAAGGAATGACAGACCCCCCCCCAAATAAAGTATAACACAAACTTTCCATCACTTAATAACAAAACCATTCTAATTTATGAACTGTCTAAGCAAAAAAGTAAACACCGTATTTGCTCGATTATAAGATGAGGTTTTTTCAGAGTGATGCGTGCAGACAACCCCCTCTGCTGCAGGCACTTCCTCTGTGGCTTCTATGACGGAGCACCGGCGTGACATGACCTTCCGGTGTTCCGTCATAGAAGCCCCGGCCTCATACATACCTCTACTGGCTGCCCCACTAGACACCAGGGAGTCTGACACACGGGGGACAAGTCTAGGGATGTACTAGTAAGTCAGGGGGGTAAGAGTGACATGGGGGGTATAATGTTTTTCTCAAGGCAGAGTGGCAGACTGGCATATAGGGGTTAAAAGGCATATTTGGGGGGGAGAGAGAAAAATAGGGATTAAAAGACATGTCAGGGAGAGAGAGTGTCAAATAGGGGGTTAAAAGGCATATCTGGCATCAGAGTGGCATATCAGGGAGGCAGAGAGGCGTATAGGGGATATATGGCATTTCTGAGGGGCAGAGTGGCATATAAGGGGGTATAAGGCATATCTGGGGACAGATGTGCATAGCTGGGGCAGAGTGGCAAATAAAAGGAAATAAAAACAAAAAAAATATTTTTCTCAATCATAGTTTTTATTACATTTTAAAAAATAGTTTACATGTGAATTAATATTTACTAGTAAAACTTTGTTTCTTATATGGTAGTCTTTTATTCAGGCTTTTTCTTCTTTTCCTAAATTAATATTCAAATTTTGGGGGTTGTCTTATAATCAGGGTCATCTTATAATTGAGGAAATACGGTATTTCCTGTTATTACTGCATGTGAATATTTTTTATAGAAATTGAGACCCTAGAGGAATTATATTAAACATTATTTTGTCCATATTAAAATGTTTTGTTTGTTTTCCATCAGTAGAATATACATTCAAGTCTAGACAAGAGAGGACATTTTGAGTTAGTCACAGAAAAGTCAGAATGAGATTGTATTGTTGTCAGCAGTGCATTTGCCTTTAAGTACCAGTAAAAAAATATATTTTTTTTCCATGTAGAAACCCATGTATCCTATTTACCGTAATTCAGCCCAGATATACAACAACAATAATTTATAATACTGAACTATGTATATGTTGTCATCAATGTACTTTGAAGGACATTTTTATACCAACAAAACTAAAATACAAGCAATGTAGTAAACACTACTATATTCGTGATCATTGATTAAGTATTTTTATGGGGGCAAAGACATGATCTCCATCTATAAGCTTAAAAGTTTTGGTCTGTTGAAAGACTTTACAGACTGGTACAGTGAGCAGTCACAAATAAACTTTCAACTCCCAAATATCATCTCTCATCCCCTGCTCCTTTCATAGTCATAGTTTAAAAAAAAAACTAAAAAAAAAGCATAGTAGTTAAAAAAAGATAAAACTGGGTCTTAGGACCCCTTGTTAACCAAGGGGAGAGCAATGAGTTAACCTGGGGTATAGTGCAAAAGTGTACTCCCTCAACCTCATCCCCTGCTTAAGGGAATAAGGGGGTTAAAATGTATAAAATTAGACTTTAGATTTGTACGAATCACAAAATTTAGCGAATTTTGATAAAGTGTCTCTGTACCTTCTCCACTAACCACTTCCGTTTCCCTGTCTCTTTTTCCACAGCTTCTTGTCTTGCCTCTTCTTGTTCTTCTGTCTTCTATCTTTGTCTGCTTCTTCCCACTATCCACCCCGTTAACCTCCTGGAGCGATTCTGCAAAAAGGGTGGAGCCTCCCCTGATTGAATGAATGGGAGAGAGGCCGTCCCCATGGGGCGTGGCATGCCCCATGCAGACAGATCAATGGTGAAATAAAAATGTAGGAATGCTTCTCTTTCACTGTTGCCAGGCCAGGATATTTTCTGCACCTCACTTTCTCTGCAAATCCATCTGCATTATTATGGTCTCTTATTATTATTATTTTATTATTATCCTTTATTTATATAGCGCCAACAGTTTTACGCAGCGCTTAATACAATACATAAATTCAAGGGATATGACAAGACAAGAATTGACAGACTAAGACAAACCGATACATTTGGTGGAGAGAGCCCTGTTCGCAAGCTTACAATCTAGAGGGAAATGGGGTGACAAACATAAGGCATAGAGAAAGGGTGAGAGGTATTGTGTGGGGGTTGTATCGATGACAAGGAAGTTCTAGCAGCTAAGATGGTATGCTTCTCTGAAGAAGTGGGTTTTTAGATGTTTCTTGAAAGTTGGGAGGGAGGGAGAATGCTGAAGGTTCCTTGGGAGTAGATTCCAGAGATATGGGGCAGCTCGAGTGAAATCTTGTAGACGGGAAAAGGAAGAGGTGATGAGTGAGGAGGAGAGCCTTAGCCCATGGGAGGAACGTAGGGATCGAGTAGGAGAGTATTTGCTAATGAGGTCAGAAATGTACGGAGGAGCAGTTTTATGGATGGCCTTATATGTCAGTACCAGGATCTTAAATTTAATTCTAAAGGTAATTGGGAGCCAGTGGAGGGTTTCACAGAGGGGGGAAGCAGAAGAGGAGCGACGTGCAAGGAAGATGAGCCTAGCAGCGGCATTTAGGATAGACTGTAAAGGAGAGAGTCGAGACAGTGGAGTGCCAACCAGAAGAGTGTTGCAGTAGTCAAGACGGGAAATGATAAGGGAATGAACGAGGGTTTTTGTGGATTCTTGGGTGAGGAATGGGCGGATACGAGAGATGTTTTTTAGGTGCAAGCGGCAGGATTTGGTGAGGGACTGAATGTGAGGGATGAAGGAGAGGTTTGAGTCAAGGATGACCCCAAGGCATCGGGCCTGGTTAGTAGGAGAGATAGTCGTGTTGTTAATGGTGATAGAGAATTCAGGTAGTGGAGTGGAGATGGAGGGAGGGAAGATAATGAGTTCAGTTTTAGAAAGATTAAGTTTCAGGTAGTGTTGTGACATCCATGAAGAAATAGCAGACAAGCAATTGGTAATACGGGACAGGAGAGATGGAGAGAGATCAGGAGAAGACAGGTAGATTTGGGTATCATCTGCATATAGGTGATACTGGAGGCCAAATGAGTTGATTAGTTTGCCAAGAGAGGAAGTATAAAGAGAGAACAGCAGAGGGCCAAGGACTGAACCTTGGGGGACACCAACCGAAAGTGGAAGGGGTGATGATGTCTTGCCAGAGAAGTTGGGGTACTTTTGCATAAGGGGCAGCCATAGAGCTCCCCAATCAGGGTTAGTAGTAGTTGTTCTCCAAATTTCTCCTGCAGAAATGTTCTCCTTCTCTGTGGAAAGCACTACTCCAGGCCAGGATAATGCAGACGGATCAGAAGAACTATTAACCCTGATAGAAACATTTAAATGCAAAAAACTTTTAACAAAGTGCCAGAGGGAAGTGTGTTTCAAAGCAAGAAAAATGTAAGGACAAGAGGTATTAGTCTAAAACTAGATGTAGTGTAATTAAGTTTTACTTTACTTAGAGAAAGGAGGATAAATGGAACAGTTGAAGTAGCAGAAGTTAATATAGTGAGTAAATGGAAACTTGCGTGAAATAGGCATTAGGCTGTCATGAATATAAGACATTACTATGTCTGGTCAGGCTACCCATTATATTATATATATATATATATATATATATATATATATATATATATATATTATTGGTCATGTTTATTATCTAAGCAAAAAACAAAGTGGTAATCAAATTAGTCTTTCAATCTAAGTATTATTTTACTGGAAATGTTATGTTTGACCCTGACATTTTTATTAACATAAACTGTAATAAGGTCACAATGCCCTTTTAATTAATGAGAAACCTGCATACCTTATCAGGTCTGCATCTTGAATAACTAATCCTTGCAACAATGGGACAGCTGCTTTGTTAGCTTTTTATTTGATTCCCTCAGTTAATGCTTTATATATATATTTAAAACCCTTTTGAGGCGGGCCCTAAATGTTGCTTTCATATAACTACTAGATGTTGTACTGTGGCTACCAAGACAAAAGTTTGACTTGGCCATTGGGTTTGTCTGCTCCTACAGCCTCAAAGGATAGTGTAGCAGATAGCCTCTAAATCTGCTCACCATTGAAAAATTATGTTTCTGAATGTGAGTTTCCACTAAGATGCAAGCATTCATGTGACATGAACATGAATGTTACGTATGGCAAACATTGGCATTTTCTGAAATTGTTTGTTCCGGACAAAGTTCCCTTAGGAGTTATCACAATAACCCCAGCAGGAGAATTTTCCAACTTTTCTCCCAGCTGTGATTTGAAATAACACTTCTGGGGGTTTTGGGTTTTCATGAAAGTCTCCTGTTGCTTAGGAAAGGGGGGAGAATCAGTATAATAAGAGAGTAGTAAACAAATAAAATGAGTAAAAACATTCATTTTGCAAACAGGAAAGTGCCACTGTATAACCAGTTTAAGTAAATAATGTATGCATATATAATTACAAAGACTATATTTGGTAAAATAGAGGAACTAAAATTATAACTACAAATTAAGATAAATGACACTATATTATACTTGGGGACCATAGTGAGTGTGCTTTTCTGGGAAACCTAATATACTTCCTAGTATATTTTTGGATTTTGTTATAAACCACCTAATATTTGTGTCTTAAATGCAATTTATATTACAAATGATTAAGGCTGTCTAGTCTGGACTGGTTGGAGCAACAGGGAATATTAACTATTTTGAAGTAAAAGAACCTGTAGAATAGCTAAGGGAAACTGATTTTAGGTATTGAATCAGAGGTTAAGTCTTTGATTGACCTTGGGATTCCCTTGCGGATTGAAACATGGTTCCATTTGAAACTGATTTAAAAGAAAATAAAATCACCCCTGCAACTAAGACATTGAAGGGGTCATTTGAATCTCATCAGAATACCAGGGTATTGTTCCTTGAAAAAGTAAGTACTCCCTCTTTGAATGCTGTTCTTTTAGGACATAATAATGATCATCTTAGCAGGTTTACAAATTAGGTAATTACAACCTCAGATGAACAACAACACATGAGATATTACACTTATGATTTATTCAATAGCTTGTAGAACCATCTTTAGCAGCAATAACTTGTTTTCTGCATGACCACCAGTCTCATATCTTTGTAGAGGAATTTTGGCCCACTCTTCTTTACAACATTGCTTCAGTTCATTAAAGCTTGCGGGCATTTGTTTGCACATAGCCACAGAATTGAAGTCTGGAATTTGACTGGGCCATTGTAACACCTTGATTCTTTTGTAATTGTGTTGTAGATTTGCTGGTGTGTTTGGGATCATTGTGTTGTTGCATGACCCAATTTTGGCCAAGCTTTGGCTGTCAGATAGAGGGCCTCACATTTGACTCTAGAATACTTTGGTATACAGAGGAGTTCATGGTGCAAGGTTCCAAGCTCATGTGGCTGCAAAACAAGCTCAAATCTTCACCCCCTCCAACAACAGTTGTGTTTGTGTTTTTGCCAAACATGGAGCTGTGCATTATGACCAAACATCTTCACTTTGGTCTTGTCTGTCCTTCGTTAACATGATGGATGCACTTGCCTGATGTGATAACTTGGTCATCAGCTAGCAGTGGTTTATTCTTTAATTTCTCTGGTGATTATTATGGATTAATGTACTGTTTAGTCACAGCTGCAGTTTGTGGTCACCTTTACAGCAGCTAAGAGGACTATATGGTATTCACTACTGTGAAAATTGAGAGAGACACAACCCACCACCACTCTTGAAGAGGCAGGTGAAGTGTGGGTACAGGACACTCAGGCCATCAAATGATACCAAATCTAGTCTCTTACTCAAACACATTAGAACAAGTATAATATGCAGATCTCTAAATATAGGATAAACATTTAGCCCTCTGTATGCTTTGTTATATTACTGTTGCACTGAGCTAGAAACTCATTTGATTTTGTAATGCGAATACAATATAAACACTTACAAATATTCAGGTCTTCTTCCTTTTCTATGGATACACATTATGATGCCAATAATTTGTGTTTATGCTGTGTAGTAAGCTTTTGCCATTATTCTCGATAAACACTGTCAAAAAAGTGTATATATGCTAACAATAAAGAAGTATGAACATTTTCTTTAGTTATGAAGTTTCAGCAAAAAAATGTACAATAGGATGTGTTTTTATACAAAATAACGGATATGAACATTTAAATTTACAGGCGGGTATCTCTATTACTTCTCTATTATGTGACAACTGATAAATGTACTGCTATGCATCTGAATGCCACCGTTTGTGGCCTTGCATCAATTAACATTTAATTTGACTTTTACACCCCTCAGTTATCACCTCCTTTCATTTCTTCAATAATGATGATTGTTGCTGTTCTACAGTGACTATTCATGAGTAACTAGCTGCTTCATAAACAGAATATCATACTAATGAACCAAAAGAATAATAGCCTAAAAAAGGGATGATAATGCTAAAAAAGAAAAAAAGTCCAAATATTAAGATGAATGATTACACTTATAATTGTTCCCTTCAAAAAGAGGCTGAGAAAACTGTGTAATTCTGGAAGTAAAAATGTGTACTAATATAGAAACCTTGCATTCTTTGCTTGCCAAGGTTAGTTTAACTTTTAGAGAGTAAGCGCCCTGGTTTATTTTAGAATGGCGTAGTAAAATTACATGAGCATACATCTGTCGCTCTCAAGGGGTGTAGTTAAGCCACCAGACATATTAGAATAATCCTAAAATGTTTGAGGGAGTTGTAAGAAAATAGATTTAATTTAATTTATATGTTGCAAACATATTTTATAGGAACCAGAATTATGCGCAGGTGAGAGAATAAGAATTTTAGCAGTGTTAGTTCCATGAGAAATATAGTTTGCCTTAGTTTTATCTTAATATATAAGCTTCATGGGCATCCAATAGTGCAAGAACAAAGTCATATCCAGGCCAGATGTACATACACGGTGGCATAGGCACCAATACTATAGGCTTAAATGACCTACAACACTACTAAATCGCAAAGCAAAATTATCTTTGTTACAGTTTTTCCCCACTAGCACTTTTCCTTCGGGCTTTCTTCCTCTTGTGTTCAGTTATGTCTTTGTAAGGGAGCTGCATTATGCTTGACTATACTACTATGGAGGTCTATGATGTGTAAATGGGATGGTTACAAGAGATATCTCCACATTGCCTTGCCACCTATGCATGTGTGTATTTATTAGTATGTGTTTGTGGCTGTGCACAAGGAATGAAGACATATCTGATTTTATGATCATGATATGTAAAGGTTTCTTTTAAAATTATCTTGTCTGAGAGAAACTTGGTTATGTGTTAACATTTAGTTAGCGTTTATAACATTCATGAAGCTTTGTGGAAACAAAAACATGCTTTGTTTGATGCCTCTAATAGTTTTATCTATTTGTCTCCATTCCTGTCCCTGGGGGCCCAATTAACTATTTTGGTGGGTCCCTCTTGTAACATTGTTGCCCCAGGTCCCATTTAATTTTGAACCACCCCTGGAGCTCAGAATTCCACCATATCATGTGTGTACAGTAGAATTAGGGGTTATGTATGAAAAGTTATGTCTGTCGCTGTTTTTGGAAAGTGGTCTTATCCCCATAGCAACTAATAAAGTGGCCCAGTCAGCAGTGATATTCCATTTTTTGCTAAAGTGATAAGTTAGCTTTCCAAATGTGCCACCATAATCACTTTATCAGTTTGCAGGTTTGCTATTGAGCTCTGGTACATTTTATTCTGTCTTTTTAAACGTAGCTTAATTATTGCCCTTGCAATAATTCATATCTAAGGACTGAACGCAGGCATAATATATCCTTGGTAATCACAAATTAATTTACCATTACTGAAACTGCATGTAAAAAAGCTACAATAACTGCCCTTTATTAAGTTAACCTAATCTTCATTTTCAACAGACTCCCTCAAGTCACAGGAGAGGAATTAATCAATTTGCTAAGGCACCACATTCTGTGCATAACTGAAAATATTGTGAGTTATAATTGACTTGATATCTGCATAATGTGATCAAAATTCATGCAAGATATTCCAAGAGAATGATTAGTTTTAAATGGGTTAATATATGCCAGTTTTTATTGCTATCATTATTATTATCCAGTTTTGGAATAATCCCAGTATTCACTCAATTTATCTCTCAAATAGTCTCTTCCCACTATTCTACCCCATCTCTGTCCATGTTTACTTCTATCTTAGTTCTTATATCCATTTGTCTCCAATATTCAAGTGCCTCTCTCTCTCTCTCTCCAAGTATCTTGTCATCTTCATATACTCTCAGTCCCTCTGTCTGTTTCACACTTCATGTGCTTCATCCAGCAGAAAAATAAACAGAAAAATATGTATTGTAACACCATGTCCTCTGTAGTGGGACATGAGCTGAACAAGGGCTGAAGCCTGCCTGGCTCTCAGATACGTGAGCCATAGCTACCAAAATCTGATATGTAGAGATGGGGGCGGGGACTTCCAGGTATTCTTCACCTATTTAGCCCAGCTGGGTTGGGATTAAATTTAGGTATAGCCAAAGCAAGCATTGTCTCATCCTACTTTGATTATTAAGGCCCCTCTTGAGTGTTCACCATATCAGGTATAGAAGGGGGTTGCCTGTGGTTCTCTAGCGAAGTCTCACTGACTCAATCCCATTGATCTCAGCCATACAATGCTGATTTCTGAGATGTGGTATGATATCCTGTATATTAAAATTCTAGCAGACGCACAGACCTCAGCTCCCATTTTGTTTAATTCTCCTCTCATTACTAAGCTGTTAATGCCCTCAATGATCCTTGACCCCACAGCCCACCATTCTTCACTTTTAACAGATCCACCAATGTTTGATGGATGATTTTTTTTATCCTTAGCTACCTACCTGATCATGCATTAATAAATGCAGACAAAGAAATCAATACATCTTCCAAGGGGTCAGACATTAAACATCATCTTATATACCGTATTTGCTCGATTATAAGACGACCCTGATTATAAGACGACCCCCCAAAATCTGAATATTAACTTAGGAAAAAAAGAAAAAGCCTGAATATAAGACGACCCTAAAGGAAAAAAGTTTTACCAGTAAATGTTAATTCATGTAAACTATTTTTTTTAATAAAAGCTATGATTGAGAAAAATATTTTTTTTGTTTTTATTTCTTGTATTTTCCAACCTGTCCCCCAGTTACGCACATCTGCCCCCAGGCTTGCCACTCCAATATGGCACTGTGGCCCATGATATGCCTTTTAACCCTCTATATGCCACTGTGCCCCATGGTATGCCTTTTGACCCCTATGTGCCACTCTGCCTCCAGAAATGCCTTATACCCCTATATGCCACTCTGCCTCCAGAAATGCCTTATACCCCTATATCCCATTCTGGCATTTAGGGGGTTAAAATGCATATTATGGGGCAGAGTGGCATATAGGGAGGTATAAGGCATTTCAGGAGGCAGAGTGGCATTAAGGGAGTTAAAAGGCATTGTATAGAGCACTCTGCCTCCAGAAATGCCTTATACCCCTATATGCCACTCTGGCATTTAGGGGGTTAAAATGCATATTATGGGGCAGAGTGGCATATAGGTGTATAAGGCATTTCAGGAGGCAGAGTGCTCTATTAAATGCCCCCTTAACGCCACTCCAGAAATGCCCTATGCCCCCATTTAACACACACACACACACACACACACACCCTATACCCCCATTTAACTAACACACACACACACACACACACACACTCTCCCCTCCCCTCCCCTCTCAGCCCTCTCTTACCGGTGCTTCCAGCCGGGGCAGCGGGTTGACGTCGCCTTCTGCTGCAGCCGGAAGGAGGTGGAGTTGGCAGCGGGGGTTTGTATCCGTCCGTCGCGTATACTTTCCCCGGCTGTCAGAGATCAGAGTTCCCCGCACCGGTGCGGGGAACTCTGATCTCTGACAGTCGGGGAAGGTTTGCGCGACGGACGCAGACAACCCCCGCTGCTAGCCACACCTCCTTCCGGCTGCAGCGGACGTTGTCTACGCGGATCGCGTAGACGTCAACCCGCTGCCCCGGCAATACAGCAGGAAGCACCGGTAAGTGTGTGTATGATGGGGGGGGGGGGGTGAGACAGGAGGATCCAGGTCCCCTGCAGCGGTGCGGGGGATCTGGATCTTAGTCTCCTAATCAGACTCTATTTGAGGTCTGATTAGAAGACGACCCCGATTAGAAGACGAGGGGTATTTTTCAGAGCATTTGCTCTGAAAAAAACCTCGTCTTATAATCGAGCAAATACGGTATTCTCAGATGCCCCTGTAGAAACAAGAGAAATGCATTAATTCAATTCTTAACATTGAACATTGAAGGTACATGGCCCCTCTGTTTCACACACTCAATTTCTAAATAAATTGAATGTATTTAAATCTAAGCAATTAGTGTTTTGTTAGACTTAAACCATAAAATACTTGGATGCATATTTCTCATAAAAATAAGCAATCCCTTCCCATCTATCTACACAATGGAATACAATGTGTGTTTTTTTGGCAAAAACACATTAAGGAACAGATCATTGAAATGATTACAAGGCATAGAATAATGCAAAAATACAAGAGACAATGTACCTTCTGTTGTAGCAATACATTTTGATGAATGTATCATTAACCTGGAGTCTAGATGAAACAAGTTATAAAAAAGAACAAACAATGAACACTGAGCTTGATTGTATATCATATTTCACCAAAAAACAATCACTTATGGAATGCTAACAATCATTTATACCAATGTAATATTGCAAATCATTCATTTAAGATGTGAATTTCAGTATATAACGCCTCTTTAAGCTTTAAACAAGTTACACAAAAAGATCACAAACAACACAACAGTTCGGTCCTGGCCATATAAAATAAATGTGTTATTATTTAAGGTTATATTATGCAAGGTTGCACAGGAAGAATGCAGCACCTTACAGGTCACTGGTAAGATCTCACTTACAATACTGCATCCACTTATAGAAGCCATAACTCCAGTAGTACATAAAGCATTTAGAAAGACCCAAAAAAAAAATGGAGAGACATGGGAGACATAAGGCCTGGACATGGGATTAAAACCGGCCCTGGCACTTTAAGGCCATAGGCTGATAAAAGACATAGGCGCTGCCACTTGCTGGATACACTTTTGCAATATTTTGCCATTTTTGGTTGCACACCATAAGAGTTGCTGGTTTTTCAGAAGAATCTACAGTAGTTGGGCCTTCATACTGCCTACTTGATACAGAAAGTATCAAGTATTAACTAACTCTTTGTGAAAGCCATGATAGTTGTTAAAAACCCAATATGCCCATCTGCATTCTTTCTCAGATTTCTGTAAAATGCTTTTCTGTAGAAATAGACTATAAAACCCTGCAACAGTGAATCAGAAAATACAGAGGACACAAGAAATGACCTGGATTTTTTCCAAGTCTCTTGCTTTTAATATGTAATAAGTCATGAAAAGCCCAACTTTCTCAAGACTAAAAAGGGTATATTTTACACCTACTCCATAACACATACCATGCTTCAGGGGGACTAAGCAGGTGCATCTTTAGTTATATTTCTTTTGTTCTAATTAATATGTTTTAATGACTAATTAAAATATTTTATGATATATAGTTTTTAAATATATATATGTGAAAGCATAATTTGTTACAATATATTCTGACCAATGCTTACATTAGCATTAGAACGCATTTATATAATATAAATATTTTAATCCTCTTTTGTAATTTTTTAAAGGAACAGTCTGGTCCCCAAAATTGTATTTTTATTTTTTAATGCGTTTGGTGTCCATCTCTGAGCAGGGAATAGGGGAATTAAAATAAACTAAAAGCAAAGCACCCTCGCAATTTGGGGCTGTTGGTTCACACAGTAGACATATATTTTGCAAATATACTTTCCTATGCTACAAGGGGAATTTTTTCTTTGTGCTGCCATTGATCTTGGATGGTATCACCCTGTTTATTATTGTTTGTCTTTTTTATTTTGATTTATTTATTTTGATTTTATTTTTTGTATAGTCAATTTCCTTTGCCCTAAAATGAAGATTGACAGTTTTGTGGATCATCACTGGACTGACCCTAAAAAGGTAAGGGAAATAATCTTCTTTTCTACAGGTAGCACCTCTTAAATGCTAAGGGGTTGAATAGTGATTATAACTCTCCAACTTCCAGGTAGCCAATGAGTACTTAGATGGACCTCATCCTTCTTCCTGACCAGCTAAGGGGAAGCTAGGTAGGGGTGTTTTTAAAAAATAAATAAATGTTATCACTACCCCAGGGCTAGACTGGCCAGAGTAATGTAAGTACTGTCGAGGGGTGGATATGCACTGCAGCACTCTACATATTTATGTCTACGTAGCCACTGGCATATTGCTGTAGCACCCAATCTATTGCTATAGTGAGTGTGTGTAGCACAGTTGGCCAGCAGCCCAAAGGGCATTTGCTGGTCTGTAGTGAGGCTGGTACTAAGGATTTTCCGCTGCTGTCCTGACGTCCTACGCCAACTGCTACTGGAAGCATCCAGTGAGTCTCTGTGATGTTCTTGTCAAGAATACTTCTTAAAGGCCCCACATCCAGTTTTGGTTAGAACCCTTGCTTGAACTAATACTCTGTATTTGGAATTGTTGCTGATCCTGGCCTGTCCACTGACTCCACTTACATTATTGTATGTTGGGACTATTAACGAGTTGCTGACCACAGCTATACCTGCTGCCCACTATCCAGTGACCATTGGCTCTGTATTTCAATTACATCCCATTTCTTGGCCTGCTCCTAGCCATGAGGTCATTGATACACACCCTGTCTAGCCCTATGAGGAACTTAGTGGCCTTGCTGGACTTTTTACCGCTGTGTGGGTGTTTACAGGTCAAACTACTACTATGAAAAAGGGGCTCCAGTCCATCAGATCCAGGTAGGCTTTGTCCTGACTGGCTGACACTAAGACTGGTCAGTTGAGTTGAACACTCTTAGTGAATAGACTAGTTTACTCTTCAAATAGTATTTTTTTTTACATGGCTGATTATACAGACAACTGTTAAAATGACCCCCAGGGCTCCCTAAATCTAAACAAAATGGCCACGCACTAAAGTGGCCGATGCAGCTGCAATACCACACGACCACTAGGGCTGTCTTTAATGCGGGTAAAAGCCACAGCAACCATAGGGACCATGCTGCTTGCCTGTGCGTTGCTAGCACTCTAGAGCCTTTCCTGGTGTGTGTGTGTGTTTGTGTGGCAGAGTCTATCCTGGTATGTATATTTGGGTGTGGCAGAGCCTGTCCTGGTGTGTGTTTGGGTGAGGCAGAGCATGTCCTGGTGTGTGTGTTTGGGTGTCAGTGTGGCAGAGCCTGTCCTGGTGTGTGTGTGTGTTTGGGTGTCGGTGTGGCCAAACCTGTCCTGGTGTGTGTGTTTGGGTGTCGGTGTGACCGAGCCTGTCCTGGTGTGTGTGTTTTGGTATCGGTGTGGCAGAACCTGTCCTGGTGTGTGTGTTTGGGTGTCGGTGTGGCAGAGCCTGTCCTGGTGTGTGTGTGTTTGGGTATCTGTGTGGCATAGCCTGTCCTAGGGTGTGTGTTTGGGTGTCGGTGTGGCAGAGCCTGTCCTGGTGTGTGTGTTTGGTCATCTTTTTCCTGGCACTTTACTTACTATAGGAATAAAATGAATTTGTAATCACTTCAGAGGACAAAAATTTCCAGGCCCAGAAATCAGTAAGCAGAAAAGTAAAGGTTTTGTGTTATTTACTATATTTTTATTAAAAAGGATTAGTGGCACAAAATTGTGGCTTCAGGCATCCATGTATGATGACTTTTTTTAGTGTACTGATGTTTTTTTTAGTGTACTAGAGTACATCTATATGCGTTAGAAAGTCAGGCAAAGATGGGCATGGATGGTGGGCTGATTCAGTGGTGCAATGGGCCACTTGACTAGACTTGCCCCCAGGCCTTAGGCTGCCAGCCCTCCCCTGACTAGGGTATATACACTATTGTTCATTTGCCTATTTTGCATATGCGATGCAATGAAGGAAATTTCTTATGAATATTATACTTTGGAACTCCAGATGTCATTGAGAAGCAATTTTATGAACCAGTTTTAATCTCTCACAATCAATATGTACAAAGATATGGATGGTTTTACTCTTACTTCTAATGATAGCTTTATGCACATGCAGAGTACAGAAAACTACAAAAAAAAGATATATTAATTAGGTTTAAAATATTAGAATGTTCCAAAGACAAATTAGAATCATATTGTAGGAAATGATAATAAATGTTTTGGTCAAGTGTGCATTTGATACTGTTGAATATGGTCCACATAAAAGGATAAATAGTTGCAAAATGTATTTAGTATAAAACAAGTCAAAATATCATCTGAAAGGCATCCTCTGTATTGGATATATTTTATTTAAAAAACTTGATGGTACAAACCCAGTGTGCAACATAAGATTAGGAAAGGAAACAGGCACAATACACAGAATACCTGTTGGATTATATACTGGCTTGTTTTTACAATGATATTGTCTTAACTCCCTAGACAGTCATCATACTGACACTTAGCAAAGTGGCTTATTTGTCTTGTATGAGTGTTCTCCTAGCTGTAATTGCCAGTTGTGTAAATTTAATTAGCATTTTCAAGCTCTGCATATATTTTTTCAGGGTGGACGGATGTGCGTGACATTTCAAGTAATTAACTAACAAATAGAACAGTCTTCCACCCAGACAGACTTCTACTATTCTTGAAAGATGATATTTAAAACTTTATCAGACTCACTCATATAAATATAAGTGCTTAATAAAATCAGATTACTCCACTACTGATTTAAAACAAATCATTATCTATAGGTCACATACTGTGTTAAGCAGACTTATTAAGATGGCACCATTACCTGTTGTTCATGCTGTATGTTTAATCGGTACATGACCAATAACAGCATTTCTTTGATAATTTGGACGTTTGAACCACTAGTATTTATGTCATGAAATATTATAAATTAAAGAGGAACCCAACAAAAATCTAGTTACATCATGATTAACAGGACAACTTGTTATGTCCTGTCTACCCATTGTACAGCGCTACGGAATTTGATGGCGCTATATAAAACAATAAATAATAATAAATAATAGTAATAATGTGGGTAGTACGCAGATGTAAAATTTGAGTCTGTAGACAATGGATACTGGATATTTCAGATTTATTTATGAATAATATATTGTATTAGCCTGGGTCACATTCACTTGGTGTGTTACTTACGAATGCACTACCAAGCCATTATGTTTGGAATGATTATTGTTGGGGCTAAGAAATCCCAATACCATACATAACTGTAGTGCCAGTTAATCCCATGTTTGTCCTTGTGTAATCTACAGTAGAGGACTGCATTGGGAGGCAGGTCCCGCGGGCCAAAAAACTTGCGGGCGCGGGCGGTCTTGCTGGGGCTGCGGGCGGGAGCGGGCGGTCAGGCACTGTACCTGCGGGTCCCGGTAATCCCACGCAGTCCTGCAAGGCTGTCTTCTCGCTGCTCCATAACATTGTCTCCTATCTTGCTCCGCCCAGGAACAAGGCAGAGTCACGTGATGTGACGTCACTTCCGGTGAGGGAACAACTTGCGGGACTGCGTGGGAAATCAGGTAAGGAGGTGGGCGTGATTGGCCACAAATGTGGCGGGAGCGGGCGGCATTGGCCACAAATGTGTTGGGAGCGGGCAGGAGCGGAACACCCACATTGCGGGAGCGTGCGGGAGCAGGATTAAAAACAGCAGGAGCAGGCGGGATTAAAAAAGCAGTATCGCGCAGGGCTCTAATCTACAGCCTCTCCATGTGGTCCATGAACTAATTCAAATTTCTAGATTTATTAAACCGAGTAGGGTAAGAACATGAGTTTTATGTCATTCCCCTGAGACCTAAAAGGTTTGACTTTTGTTTCGTGGTAGAGGAGTTGACCAATGTGTTATAGTGCTTTTTAGGGTTTTTTCCCCACAATAAATTGAATTACCATAAATGAGACCAAAACCAATGCCGCATATCTGGGATTTTTTTTTCTTAATTAAAGCTGTAGTGATAGAGAATAATTTCTTCAACTCTTTGAGTACAAATGAGGCACACAAAGCAGATGTTTAACAATGAGTGACTGACAAAGTGAACACCCTTATCAATGTCAACACCTGTCTCATCCAGGAGAGAGTCAGAGGATGTGCTCCATAACAGCAGTCTTCATTAGGGTTCAATTTAGTGAGCCTCCAGCAAATGACCACACATGGTGTGTTCAGGAAAGCAGGGTGTTTGCAGTCACAAAGTTTTCTGTGTCCACGAGATGGCGCTTATGAGCATAATTGCTCATTTATTTTATTCCCATATTGTTACAAATCACTTCCATAAGGGATTGGATAGTCTTGTCATTGTAGGTCATAAAGTTATCTCTGAGAATCATAAGCCATCTGATTAAGAAACTTCAAGATACAAACCCCTCTCTTAGCTCACAAGCAGGCAAAAGTGGTATGTAGGTGTATTTCTGTCTAATTATGAGTTTCAAGTCATGTGTTTTTTAATGTAATTGACTGTATGTCTGATGATTTGTCTTTCATATTTATCTTCTTTATTTAGTTCTATGGTGTTATTGTAAATGTCTTGGTTGGAACCTGATATGTGCATTAAACATCTATGAGATAAGAACCTCAGCCTTCTCATTGTGACTAAGGGCGGCATATAATATTTGTTTATATGTTAAATCTTGCAGAACTGCTGTTAATAAATTGTAACATGAGTTTATATATGCAGGTACTATTCCTGTTTGTACCCTGAGTCCAACTGTTATTGTGTTGTTTTACAGGGTCCTGGTTAGGAAACATAACCTGGATTCTAGATTTCATCCTTGGGAGAAGCCTTGGCAACGACTCAGACCCCCGATCTTTCAATTCACTGCACAGCCTCAGGATTCTTCAGAAAGTGCCATAGCAATAACCATGGAGATGGCTGGCAAGTGCAGTTTACCTAGCCTGGAAGACATTATATGGTTTACAGATAACATTGGTTTCTAATACATATATGTGTTTATTTTAATTTAAAGCGCTGCGTAAACTGTTGGCGCTATATAAATAAAGGATAATAATTTGTACGGGACATTCAATTACTACCTGCTTGTAGAATGGGGAAGTTTGGAGAATGTGACAAATCTGCTTTACGAACAGCACCGATATTAGTTGTGCATAGCAGACACGTGCACGGCGAGAAAAACCGTGTCAGACAATTTTTTTCGTTTTTGGGCAAAAAAGGGGGTGTTCCCAAAGGAGGAGGTCCCTGACACCTTTTGGACTTGCCTTTCATTATATAATATTTTTTAAAATGGTTCCCCCAGAGTAAGGATGGTAAAAGAGGTGAAGCAGCAGTAGTAGAGCACTGTGCCTGGGGAGGCACACACGGCAGATAATAGGCACATGCAGCCCCGTGGAGCAGGACTGAATTTCCCTAATTTTATATATTTACGTACTATATTGTCACCAATATTTATCAATAAAGACTAATAGATGCTATGATAGAAAGATAATACAAAATTAACTTGTCCACAAATTACAGGTTTGACTAGTAGCATAAATGGCCAACTGCGTTATTCAACTAAATCAACTCTACTCAGGGACATGGGAAAATGCCTGCTGCAGTCCCTGTAATGCACTACAGCTTCTCCCGTCCACCCTACAACAGTACATTTTCTGCACTACCTAATAATTAACTTGCAGTATGGTAGGTGAGCAATGACCATTAATGTCAGGCTCTGCTAAACTAACATGTCATTGTCGCACATACCAACTCTCATCAGTCTATAACTGCTGCTACTGACTAGTTAAAATGGTGTCATATATATATATATATATATATATATATATATATTGTCCAGAGTTAAAAAGTAATGAAATCACAGACCATTACCTCCCACTTGACCTCATCAATAAGCGTCAAAAATAGCTTGTAATGGCGACAAAGTGGCTTGTAATGGCTGCAACTACTCATAGTGAAGAATGGGCGAATCGTGATGAATTTTTTGAACTTTTGCAATATGTTTTTGGCTATTTCGTCGGAGATGACCCTCGCTTTTGTTGATTTGTACGAAAAGACGAAACAGGCAATTTTTGTTAAAAATAAAGTTCACACGAAAATGAATGCACAAGTCTTGTGCATAGTTCTAGAAAACAAAAGGAGCTGAGATTGGCGCACACATTGGTCACTGCAGCTGTCAATTCATGCTGAATAAAATATCTGATTATGTAGTTATAGTTATATATTATTATAGTGTTGTATAAAACCCATTTTAAATGAATAGGGGCTATTTTGGACTTGCTTGTTTGTTTTTGGCCACTCCTGTATTAGAACCTTTCGTGTTCTCCTCATAACAAAAACTGGTTGCCTGTCCAAAAGACGATAGTTCATAATATTCCATTATGAACAGCCTACTGTAGCATTGTTCTTACACAAATGTACCATAAGTATCCAAATTCTCATTTGCGGCTATGTTCTTGGATGGCCATCAGCTTCCAGAATTGAATGTGATGTTAGCAAAGAGCGGGAACTCTGATTCTGCCCCATACACCAAGGGCCCTAGTTACAGCTCTTTGCATCATACACTACCTGGCAGAAAGAAACACATAAAACTGAGAACTAACAAAGACCCGGCAAGTGGAAAAAAAACCTGACATCCCAACATTTGATGTGCTTTAAAAAATATATCAGGGTATCTGAAGTATCATTGCCCCCATTTTGCTTGATATTTGTTCTCATAAAATTGTTCAATGAAAAATATGATTATACATAATATATATAACAGCTTTTTCTTCTTCCACAATGGGGAACAAAGATGTATTCAAGGACTATATTTCTATGCATAATTCTTGGGTACTTACTAAAACCTCTTTGAAGAGATTGCATATAAACTGTTAGTTGTCCAAAGTAATCTGCGCTGAAATTGCAGGATAAGCCCATAAACTGTGTATATATAATAGGTATGAATATAACCTGAAATTTCGAATATAATGCATACTCCACATAGTTATTTTGGAACTTGTTAAAACTCACGTGCATCTTACATTAGCGGCAGCTCAATCATGGCAGTTTTTCCAAACTGCATCTTTCATTCTTATCCAAAAGAGGGCTCTTTGAAGTTATCTGAAATACTCATCTTATTTTATGTTCCAGCTTCTGGAGTTTTAATCTTTTTCTCAGCATGACTTTACTTTCCAATACAGTTGGTAAGCTACCACTGATACAAGCTACAGTGTATAGACAGATGGATATATGTGACAAATAGATTTGTGGTATTGGACCTTCTGTCTCATGAATACCCTAAACACACAGTCTTCTAAGGTGCAGAAACACTTCTGACATAGGAGGTTTTCAAACCAGAGATTTGACCTGTTTTATTGGTTTTCATCAGCATCAAACATAATAATAAAAACCCCTGCCCGCAGAGCACTCGCTAAACAATTATTTTCTTCTCAGTATACTTAGATGGGTCGGGCGCTTGCAAGATACAAAGCACCAGGATATTCACCAAACACAAGTTTTTAATGTTTTGCCGCCCGCTTCTAATTATGCGAAGCAGCTGAGTAAAGTCAGGGAATGCCATATATGAACATTTTTATGAGAGCAAAAATGTAGAGTTAAGCACTGGCCTACCCTATGTGGTGTAGCCTCTTGTTTCCATGTTTCCTTAGCAATATCATTTAGGGGTGCCTACCATAAAACAAGAGAGCCCAATAGAGGCTTGAGGTATTTCTCTAATAGCAAACATTAGGTATGGCAACAAAATTCCAGTCCTTATCAATCTTCTTTTTTCGCAGCATAGCGTTCAGGGTATTATTGAACCCTTGACATGAATTGAGTACCCTGATCTGTCAGGATCTCTTTTGGTATTCCTACTTGGCTAAACAACATTCATAATTCCTAAGTAATCGATTTTGAAGATGTTGTGAATAGAGGTATTGTCACGGGACAATGAGTAGCATAATCAAGAGTTACCAATATGTACTGATGCCCTCTTGAGGACTTTACTAAAGGATCCACAAAATTCATACCAAAGCACTCAAATGGAATTTACAATACATTTTCTCAAGGGGTATGACAAAACTAGAATGTATAGACTAAGACAAGGAGAAACCAGTACTGACAGACTGAATGGTTATTATATAAGTATTATCATTATGTGTTACCCCTTTCTACTCCTATTTCTCATGAGATCATAGCAGAAGGTTATACCTTCACCAACTGTTATCATGTAAAATAATCTTCTCATATGATCTCAGTGCTTGTTGCCTCTACTAATACCACCATGCCCTTTACCAGTGGCAGCACGGTTCAAACATTTACTCACTGCCTATATAATTAAGGTGCTTTCCTTTTTTCTGTCAACTGACAGCAAATGAAAAAAAATCAGTGAATCCAGGGCACATTACTATACCCACATATATAATAAAATTGTACCCAATATTGTAAAAGAGGAATGGAAAAAGGTATGAAAGACAAGAACCATGATATGCATATTCTTAAAGCACCCCAAAACAAAGAATGCCAATAACCATGATATCCATATTCACAAAGAATACCAACAACCTAAATTCCAGCAATCAAACTCCACATGGAAACAGTAATAGCCAAAAACTATTGCTTAATTAATCACTCAATTTCTGTCCCTAAAACACCATGGAGTTCATTCCTTATCTTTTCCAGGCATAAGTGAAGTAATACAAAAAACAAAATACTGTCTGCGCTTCTCACCCTAATAAAGTTGGCAACAAATATATAAACATAATATAAATGAGAGGTTTTGGTTATATGAATTGGCCAAAGCATAATTAAGCTCACCCGCCACGTCAAGGCACACTCTCAATAGGGTGAGATCCTACTCTCACCTCCTACATAGTGGGCACACAAAGCAGTTTATACTGCTACCAAAACCAGATTAATGTGTTGGGGGAGGTGCAATTAAACCTCCTCCCATTTAACCCCTGGACAGCAAGCTGCAACCAGACTGATGAGGAGCCAACAACCTCAAATATGTGCAAACAGGGAAAAGAAAAAATGTCGGTGCGCTAAGCTAGTCTCAGGCTCAAATAATACAAATGTATAATATAAGGCCTACCAAACAGGCGGGTGAGCTTAATTATGCTTTGGCCAATTCATATAACCAAAACCTCTCATTTATATTATGTTTATATATTTGTTGCCAACTTTATTAGGGTGAGAAGCGCAGACAGTATTTTGTTTTTTGTATACATTGTACAGCCAACACACTGTATTTGCAGCATGCTCACACTGTTTGGTAGGCCTTATATTATACATTTGTATTATTTGAGCCTGAGACTAGCTTAGCGCACCGACATTTTTTCTTTTCCCCATAAGTGAAGTAATGAAAGGCTATGGTGTTGTAGTTGGAGCTCAACTGCCCTGGTGAATAAGTAAAATTACAACTGTCTAGTGCAGTCACTGCTAGTCAGCAGTGAAATGACGCTGTGGTAAACTGTTTGTTCCAAGACAGTTGTCCAATCAAATGCAGAAGGTATCAAATAAATCAAAAGAGAACCTGTATATGATAACACTTGCAAGATACAACTAAAATTATACACAACTTTAAAGATTAAGTTCACACCAAAATATAATGAATATGGAGGCTCGATTCTGAAAACCTATTCTTAAAATATTTCAAATATGTGAATTAGAAATTGGATTTCATCTGAGCAGTTAATATACCTTGCTGTTGACCTTAAGTAGCAACCAATACAGACCTGACATTTTTTAGCATAGATGTCACCAAATTTATACCTCTTCTTCAGGTATCTCTGGTTAGGAGCATTTCAATTAAAAAAAAAAATTTAGTCCTCTTGACTGGCGACATGCTTACCTGATTTTAGGGAAAAGCTAATTCCCTCATCCAGCTCTGATGTTTTGAGTTCTACATAATTTAACACCAATAGCATAAAAAAGGTAGCTTTACTAATTAATATTAAGGTATGTCAGCCCAAACATTTTGACTAACTAACCATGATTATTTGGCCAAAATTGGTAGTAGTTAGTGTTATTTTAGTTGGTTTAAAATGAGATAGATTACCAAATAATTAAAAATAAATCTCTACCTTTTGTGTAACATGTTCATGATATGTATGATTGTTTATGATTATTATTCTAACTTATTGATTTATGCAGCACCAGCATATTCTGCAGCACTGTAGACCCTTATCAACAGCTGTTGTTAACCCAAGAGAATAGTTATATTTTAACCATTCTATATTTCATAGTATACCAAGCAGACAATCAGATGTCAATAAACAAAATCAGCTAAAATCTGTAGTGCAATACTCGCAAAAATGGGCTAGTGTGCTGTGTTATATTGCCACCTAGAGTAGAGTACTCGGTGAACAGCTTAAACCTAGTCAATCTGGATTTTTGTGAGTTTGTTTTTGCCAGTACTGTAAAATCTTAAATGAATGTCTGATAAACATTTCAATACTAGATTCCTTTATCCTCAGCACATTAAATACCGTATTTGCTCGATTATAAGACGAGTTTTTTTCCAGAGCAAATGCTCTGAAAAATACCCCTCGTCTTATAATCGGGGTCATTTTATAATCAGACCTCAAATAGGTCTGACTATGAGACTAAGATCCAGATCCCCCGCAGCGATGCAGGGGACCTGGATCCTCCTGTGTTATGCCCCCCCCCAACTTACCGGTGCATCCGAGTCCCCGGTGCTTAGTCTGGGCAGCTTGTAGAGCTCTATGCGAATCGCGTAGAGCGCTACACGCTGCCCGGACTAAGCACCGGGGACTCAGATGCAAGGGACCTGGATCCTCCTGTGTTATTCCCCCCCAATTTACCGGTGCTTCTGAGTCCCCGGTGCTTAGTCCGGGCAGCGTATAGAGCTCTACGCGATTCGCCTAGACAACTTCCGCTCAAGCGGAAGCGGAAGTTGTGTACGCGAATCGCGTAGAGCTCTACTGTGTTATGCCCCCCCCAACTTACCGGTGCATCCGAGTCCCCGGTGCTTAGTCTGGGCAGCGTGTAGAGCTCTACGCGATTCGTCTAGACAACTTCCGCTCAAGCGGAAGCGGAAGTTGTGTACGCGAATCGCGTAGAGCTCTACACGCTGCCCGGACTAAGCACCAGGGACTCAGAAGCACCGGTAAGTTTGGAGGAGGGAGGGGGAGGGAGTGTTAAACGGGGGCATCTGGAGGCAGAGTGCTCTGTGAAATGCCTTTTAACCCCCTTAATGCCACTCTGCCCCATGATATGCATTTTAACCTCCTAAATGCCAGAGTGGCATATAGGGGTATAAGGCAATTCTGGAGGCAGAGTGGCACATATGGGGTCAAAAGGCATATCATGGGGCACAGTGGCATATAGAGGGTTACAAGGCGTATCATGGGGCACAGTGGCATTTAGAGGGTTAAAAGGCATATCATGGGGCACAGTGGCATATAGGGGTATAAGGCATTTCTGGGGCAGAGTGGCAAGCCTGGGGCAGATGTGCATAACTGTGGGGGCAGGTTGTAAAAAAGGAAATTAAAACAAAATATTTTTCTCAATCATGGCTTTTATTAACAAACAATTGTTCACATAGTTTACATGAATTAACATTTACTGGTAAAACTTTTTTCCTATAGGGTCGTCTTATATTCAGGCTTTTTCTTTTTTTCCTTAATTAATATTCAGATTTGGGGGGTCGTCTTATAATCGAGCAAATACGGTATTACAGAATTTCTCACATCTGAGAGTTGTTCTTATTCGACTTACCACAATTATGATTAGTGAACCCTGAAATTGTTAAGTGTATGGTACCTAGTGTTTTGAGAAACTAGTATTAAATCACATATTTTAATTCTGGATGTGAACAAGGTGGATGGGGAAAATTCAGGAAAATTTATCATGCACAGAACGTGCTCAGTTGTGTTACAAAATATTCAATACTGTATCTAGAATAATTTGCCTCAGTTAAATATGAAGACTTGCCAAGCCCTTGTGTTCTCTAGAAATAGGTTAGTGTTCCTAAGGGATTCTCTCAGAAGAATTCTAGAACTGAAAGACTTAATATTCTATTGTTTTGTTCCCACAGGATCAACATGAGGTCTACAGAGATTATTCATGATGTCCTTGCTTTATATCGCAGATTACACACCAAGGTTAATTGTTTCCGTGTGATTGTTCAAGGTGAGATTTTTGTAAATAAATTAAATCAGATTTATTCAGATGGATAAAATACTGACATCACGTAAAAGAAAGCTGATGTTTAGACTTTTACATTCTTGACTTTTTTTCTCTCACAGCTTCAAATAATTAATGTTCTCCTCTTTCATTTATCTGAGACTCATTGGTCTGCTCCACTTTATCATGTAAATGTCATTGCTAACTCCGGCCGGTTAAGCAGTCTAGACAAATGCTTCTAGACATAGGCTTATGTATTTTAAATTAAAATATATTAAAATATTCTGTAGCATTACTTTCTTACAAAATTCTTTATGTACCTGAACACCACAGTGGTGCTTTTCTAGTTCTGTGTCTGTTATGTTATTTGTGATTGGAATATGTCTCACAACTAAACTCTCTTCATCTACTCCTGTATTATAAGACCATCATACTGCTTTTCTTTGCTAAGCAGGTTATTGTGAGTTTTTTTAAATTTTTTTTGCAATTGAATTGTTCACGTTATAGGTTACATTAAATGTGGATAAAGTTCTGATATAATTTATCTTTGTCTCGTTCTTTAACATCACAAGAACCTGGAATTTTAACAGGGGTGTGTAGACTTTTTATATCCACTGTCCTGATTTGGGCGGCACAGTCCCAATTTTGGAACTTTGTCCCGCTATCCCGCTTTGCTATCCACTTTTGACAGTGACAGATTGCTGAAACTGAATGCAAAATGCTTTGAGCCAATCACCATTCTGTACCTTGAGCCAATCAGCATCTAGTCTCTGAAACTCTCATTACACGAGAGTTGGTAGCAGGTCCCTCCACACCACTGGAAGGGTGTTTATGGGACAAAGATGGCATAGGACAGGCTGTTTGGGGACAAAGTTGACTCATGCTGGGCTGTTTGGGGACAAATATGGCAAGTCCTATGTGTGTTATCTGGGTGCTGGTCAGGTTCTATGTGGGCAGTGTGGATGCCAGGGCTGGCTTTGGGTTGCGCAAGCTGTGATCCATGCCTGTTAACTTAAGGTGTCCAAGTGTAAATTTATAAACCTGTTGAATATCTCACCAATTTAGCTTCATGGCCTCCAGAAATGCCTTATACCCCTATATGCCACTCTGGCATTTAGAGGGTTAAAAGGCATATTATGGGGAAGAGTGGCATTCAGGAGGCAGAGTGGCGTATAGAAGGTTAAAAAGGCATTTCTGAAGGCAGAGTGGCACTAAGGGGGTTAAAAGGCATTTCACAGAGCACTCTGCCTCCAGAAATGTCTTATGCCCCCCATTTAACACTCCCCCGCCCCCCCAAAAAAAAACTTACCGGTGCTTCGCACTTACGCTGCAGCCGGAAGGAGGCGTGGGGTTGTCTGCGTCCATCGCGCAGACCTTCCCCGACTGTCAGAGATCAGAGTTCCCCGCATCTACACGCTGCCCCAGCTACACACCGAGGACTCAGAAGTACCGGTAAGTGGGGCGGGGGGGGGTGAGACAGGAGGATCCAGGTCCCCTGCAGCTGCGGGGGATCTGGATCTTAGTCGTCTCATAGTCAGACCTATTTGACCCCGATTATAAGACGAGGGGTATTTTTCGGAGCATTTGCTCTGAAAAAAACCTCGTCTTATAATCGAGCAAATACGGTATATATCTGCAGCAGGGGCTGATATTAATAGATATATATATTGACAGACCCCGATTATAAGACGAGGGGTATTTTTCGGAGCATTTGCTCTGAAAAAAACCTCGTCTTATAATCGAGCAAATACGGTATATATCTGCAGCAGGGGCTGATATTAATAGATATATATATTGACAGCAGGGACTAATATTTATATATATTGTCAGCAGGGGCTAATGAATGAATGAAAAATAACTGCCAGTTCAGCTGTTATTTTGAAATCATATTTCAATCACGGTCTTGAAGTACATATTATGTAGTTAAAAATGCATGGCTAACGCATATATATATATATATATATATATATATATATATACACCTGTGTCTGTAATCTCATGCACTTTATAGTGTGCCCTGAATGGCAAAAATAAAATGTGGTCACCCTATTTGGGAGATTTGATAAACAGTCCTATTACTGCGTTCCTTGCTGCATCCTCCAGGCAATAGACTAGACAACAGACAGCCAGGTGTTTGATGGACTACTGATCAATGAGTTAATAAACATCCAAGAGACAGAGAGACACACGCATAGATAGATAGATAGATAGATAGATAGGCCCCAGAGCCAGGAAGTAGAGCTTGTTTGAAACGAGACTTTTAAATTTCTGTATTGCCCACCCCGGTGTTTTTTTATTTTGTTAAATCTATACAAAAGTATAATTATCTGCTGTCACTCATAAACAAAAGGAAACCTCCTAAAAACTAAATCCATTTTACTTGTTGGCATGGCAATACACTGCTAAAGCAGAGATCCGCTGAAAGTGTTTAACTAATGAAAATATTTAGTTTAGGGAACTGTAAACTGCTGCTAATGCCTTTGCAAATTTAATGACAAATTAGCTTCAAATTATACATTATACATGATTGATGTGTTAGTGTCTTTAAATGCTGATTTTAGTATGGAGAAAAAATGTTGCAGTTTCCTCTGTCTATTATTATTTTATATATATTGTAAGTATGGGACATACCTCTTAATTATTGATTTCAGGCATTTCAATCAGACCCATTGCCACAAGTGTATAAAATCAAGCACCTAGTCATGCAGTCTGCATTCACAAACATTTTTGAAAAACATTGGTGATTCTGAAGAGCTCAGAGAATTGAAGCATGGTACTGTCATAGGATGCCACCTTTTCAATAAGTCAGTTTGTGAAGTTTCATCAGTGCTAGATATTACAGCTGTAAGTGGTATTATTGGAAAGTGGAAGTGTTTAGAAACAGCAGCAACACTCTGCTGATTCCATAGCTGAGGAGTTCCAGACTTCCACTGGCATTAATATCGACACAAAAACTGTGTGGCGGGAGCGGGTTTCTATGGCCAAGCAGCTGCATGCAAGCTTCACATCACCAAGCACAATGCCAAGCGTTGGATCGAGTGGTGTAAAGACTCGAATCTGGAGCATTGAAAAAGTGTTCTGAGGAGTGACAAATCACGTTTTTCTGATTTAGCAGTTGCCAACAGAACGTTACCTGCCTGACTGCATTGTGCCAACCGTAAAGTTTGGTGGATTAGTGATAATGGTATGAGGCTGATTTTTAGGGGTTGGGCTAGTCACTAATGCGTCAGCATACCAAGACATTTTGGACAATGTTATGCTTCCAACGCAGTAAAGAAAGCAAGGTCCATAAAGATTTAATTGGTTAGAGTCGAGGATGACCCCCAAGGCATTGGGCCTGGATAGTAGGAGAGATAGTCGTGTTGTTAATGGTGATAGAGAATTCAGGTAGTGGAGTGGAGATGGAAGGAGGGAAGATAATGAGTTCAGTTTTAGAAAGATTGAGTTTCAGATAGTGTTTTGACATCCATGAAGAAATAGCAGACAAGCTATTGGTAATACGGGACATAAGAGATGGAGAGAGATCAAGAGAAGACAGGTAGATTTGGGTATCATCTGCATATAGCACCTGCTGCCATTTTTTCTGCACCCCAGTTAATGTGTTTTTGTGAAAAGTTGAGTTGCTTGGCCTTGCCTCCACTTTGGGGGTATTGCTTTTTGGCTTGAAGTCCATTAAGATCACATCTGACCAGACTAGTCCAGACAGTAGATGGTATTCCAGGGTACCACTGTTTTCTGCCAGTGCTGAGCTGATGGTAATGCTGAACCTCTTACAATTGTGAAGGGACATAAGCATGATTAACCTGTCTCGCTAAGTTTCCTTGGCTGACCACTGTGTCTACACTCCTCAACATTGCCTTTGTTTTGTGCTTCTCCAAAAGAGCTTGGACAAAACATCAGGAAACACCCGTCTGCTTTGAAATTTCTGCTTGAGAGAGACCTTGCTGATGCAGTATAACTACCGTGTGTATTGTTGCTTTGCTCAGTCTTGCCATGGTGTATGACACTATTTTTGATATTAATCTTCAGCAATCTCAACTTGTTAGTGAGGTTGGCGGATCCTCACCCAGTTTTATTCCCCCTACATAGCTGTTTCTGTTTAAGTTAATGTTTGTGTTTCAACCTACATATTAAATAGATGATCATTAGCATCTGTTTGCCAAATGCCTGACTTTGTGCAAGTGTACCTAGAAGAATTGATGGTATTTTGAAGGCAAAGATTGGTTGCCCCAAATATTGCTTTGACATTTTAACGTTTCTTCTGTTCACTCATTGTGCATTTTGTTAAATCATAAAAATAAACTATTAACATGCCTATTTTGAAAGCATTGTTACTTTACAGCATTTTTTTCACATCTGGCCAAAAATGTAATGCACTTCCGTGTATTCAAACCCTCCATCTTTTAATCTTTCAGTGTCAGGAAGTTCTGTCGATTAATAATACATAATTCATTAATTTATACTTTATGGTTTATCAATTAATTATCACTTATATGTTGAAATGCCTATGTTTTTCAAGGCTTATAATGTTCAAAAGTTTCTGTTGATTAATCCTTGCTTCATATCATGTTTTTCTGCTTGTAAGAAATATATAGGTAATATGTGGGTAATCCATAAAAGTAGTTCAATTCTTATTTAGTCCTATAAAGCCCATAGTTCACACACTAATTTGGAAATAAAATATACTTTGCATAAACTCAAGATGAGTAAATTAATATATTCTGAGCTTTTTTGCGTTAGCTTTAAAAAAACTGGTTTTTTTTTTAACTTTCATCCACTTCTTCTAATTGAGAAAGAGAAAAATTATTGAAAAATTACTATGAAAATGCTTTGTTCAGACATATTGTATAAAAAAAACTTTCATCCTTAAGGGTTTAGAGCAGATCTGTTTATTTTCCCAAACCTACATTTCTCAGTTCTCAGTTCATTTTAACATATTCAATATATGTGGATTTAAAACGTTGTATACCATGTGGACAGGCATCTTATCGATTCTTAAGATCTGTGTGATTATTCCTCCCATTATGTTCTATCTGTCCGAGTATTAAGTTGCGGAGTGTTATTAATTGCTCCCAAATGCATCCTCTTTAAGGGTTGGGTGAAGAGACGAGAGAGGTTAGGTGAATGATAAAATAATGCTGCGTGTTCCATTCCGAGACACTTGTCATAAAGTGAACTTTTAAGCTAAATTTCTCCTAAATAATTACATTAACTTTAATACAAAAAGCCAAAGTTTTTGTTAACTTAGTTATGCTAAGTTAACTAAGTTATGCTTAGTTATGAGACAACAGTTCCCCTATAGGTATTCTACCAATGTTCAGTTTTTATAGTTTTGGGGTTTTTACAATCCATTTTCTGTCAGATAAGAACGTATGTGATGGAGTTTATATCCAAAATAAATGCCAGTAAAAGGAATTCTTAAGACAATGCTGGCTGAAGCATTTCATAGATAAGACGTTTGAAAACAACAATGACAGATCCAATCCACAGTGATATGTTCAATTTGCTCACAAGGAACAACAAAAATGCTTAGAGTTATTCCTAAACGGTTGCAGATTTATCATAGAAGTCAATGTGAAAATCTTGCAACAGACACTCATGGTGCTGACAGAGGGGAGAAGAATGGTCTAGTGCCTTGGATCAGTATGTTTAAACATGTCAACACTGGTTTTACCTCCAGAACCAACTCTTCTTCCTTCACCTCAGGTGACAAATATATACCACAGAAATCAACTGATTTAACAAGGAAAAATATGCCAAGTGATTTTAGTCATATTTTATGATCAATGTTACCACTATCCCAGGGAACAGGTACAACTGAGTGCCGCCAGCACCTTGCCCCCCACCAGTAAATAACATACTCAGTATAACACATACACACGCCATAGTGAAGACTGTTTGATCCCTAGCAGCTGAATCAAAAAATCTATGTATTACATCTTAAAGAAAGAAGCAAGCCCTGCAAGTGCTTTAGTGTTGTAGATAGTGTCAGTCACCATCTTCGTTCCACAGAATCTACAGACAGGACTGTAGAACATCTCAACATGATTCAAATCTCCAACACATGCATCCCATGATACTTTAAATCTCCTCCTACACGTCACGGTGCACAGTCAGCTCTCTACCCCTCCGATCTTTTTCCTTCCATATGTCTTCCACCACTTTCCAGAGCCCTGCTAAACTTAACACTAGAACACTCTTTCAATTTTCTAAAGACTACCCTGTCCTCCCTTTGCAGGATGCAGGCTCGCGTGGCCCTGGTCCAGCCTTTTGCAAAACATAAATATGTAAACCCAGGAACTGGGAGTTACCTCTTTATTCTGATACTGTCCATGTGAAACCTGGACAGATGGCAACCCTTTCTGAAGCTAATTATTGGGTGCATTTTTTATCATTAGCACTCAGCTCTGGATAGAGAGATCATTCATTATCCCTGCTATTGTACTCCTTAGTTATTCCAGTGGCAACGTTTCTTGAGCTTATTAAAGAGGATTGTGTCAAATGCACTTAATGGAAATGTGTAATGTTGTTCACACATTTCATTAAGATGAATAAATGTATGCGAAACCAACTTTACATGTTTACCATGGGACCAGACATCTATGTGATTAATATTCTTCTCCATTCAGTTATTCTTTCCATTGTGTTAAGTTGTACTTCCCTCATTGTCAAAGTTACTTATCTCCATTGGAGACAGTCTTTGTAAGTGTGATAGATAAACACCCCCAGAGAGAAAAGTAATGCTGAGGTAAAATATTGTCTTAATTTTTAAACTAAATTTCTCCGAAACAGTTACACTGATTAAAAAAAAACCTCAAGCTACAGGTAAATTTAATACATTATTATAATGAGGTTAAAAGCTATGTTGGTGAATGATTCTTTTAAATGTTTAATTGAAATGCAATTAGCCCATGTCTGTCTGTCTGTCTCACTCTCTCGGGCAATCAAGCAAATGGGTAGATGAGAATTGCCGCGTTTTAAGTCTTATGTGCGCCCGGCTGGGCTGATGGCGGTCTCTTCTGCTCTCTTGTTGCAGGTATACCAGCACGACGGGTTTGGCTTATAGGCCATTCATATATTTTTTGGTTCGGAACACGGCCATGAGATATGTGCAATTGCTTCCTGAATTGGTGCAGCTTTCCAGACGTGTTGGTCAGACATCTAGGGAACGATCTGGGGACAGTCCTAGTATGGGGTCTGTGCAATACGATAAAGCAGGATTTGGCCAAGCTTTTGAGTTTGTTTAGTCTAGCAGGAAATAGTACCACGCAATTATTGGGGCTGTGTGCATGACCAGAGGGCACTTGATCATTGTGGGGTAAAGTTGAACAGCCACATTTCAAAGTTTGTGTTGGGGGTGTGACTGTTCTGCACAGGGTGTTTGCGCATGATGCGGCTATGTATTTTCGTGATGATGGGGTAGGTTTAGACCTATTTAATTTGGCATTACACAAGGGTGTTGAAGAGGCAATGGCTTGGGGTGAAACAGTGGTGCTTATGACTTTGTCAGTCTTGGTTGCTTTTGGAAGGAAGAGGAATCCTGGTAATAAGCAGCGGAAGTTAGCGGCTTGTCCCTCCCCTGGCCTTTGTAAGGTAATAGATCTGTTATTGCATGTGCCCATTGAGCTAAGATTGCCAGCTAGTGGTTGCCATTGATGATGGTGAAGAAGTTATGGTATTGACAGATCTGTGGATGAGGGGGAGGGGAGCACCCTTAGTGTAATAGATGCTAGTTCAGGTATAGTTTTTTTATTTTATGGCTGGCAAGGACTTAGTTATTCATGTTAGGTTGTTTTTCTGGTATTAATAAAATGCTGTGGCCTATTTATATCAAACAATCAAGTCTCGTGTCCAGTTCTTGCTGGGGTAGGGGCCTGGTGGCTTGGTGTGGGTTTTTTGGTCATTGTACCGGTTATCATGGAAACACAGTCCCCATTTCCTTCATACAAGAAGAAGAAACTTTTTAAAAATTGTGTCTTACAAGAATAAATATTTGTTAACCTCACTTCATTATCATAAACCACCATTTATTTTACACTATAAATATTGCTTGAATAGAGGTCTTAAAAGGAACAGAAACGATTTCACACAGGACCACTTAAGGTATTGTTGTCTAGCCGGCAGCTAGATTTGGCCCCACCCATATAAAAGGCCATACATTTACCTATTTTAAATAGGTTTTACTTTGTATAATAAAGTGCCTTCATCTTTGGTAGGAAAGAGTGGTGGTTTAGTGCTTCTGATACATTTATTAAAATGTTATTTAAAAAAATATTCACAATGACTTGCGGTGATCTGCTAATACTTCCTACGCTTTATGTTTTGCCTTAATACATATCAATATTTCTCCTTTATTAATCATCTTGATTTAGGGCCTTTAGTTATCCTGACACATTAAATAAGTAGAAGCAGGTTTTGTGCACCCTGCACTATAATTTCAGCTTCTTTGCCGTGTTTTACCTTTGGACAGTGGGTTCAAAGCAAAATACCTGACCATAACATTTTATGATTCACATTACTAATAACAAGAAGTGCTTTCATAGGGTTCACTGACCAAATCCTAGAACAAAACTTATTATGTAAGCAGATAGAGAATAAAGAAAACATTTCACTGTTTCTAAGAATTAATGTAAGGTTTTTATACTTCAATAATGAATATGAGTGTTATAACGTAAGGTTCTTTATGAGTTACCATACCTTAGCAACTAAATAATTATGCATGGCTGTTGTTTTACATTATTTTCAGGACCACATAGGTCCTTCGTTGGATGTGGCCTCAGAGGTGACCCTTGCCAATGAAAAATATTAAAGCAATGAATCACTGCTCTATTTACAATGTTCTTAGATTAGACAATGAATCATTTCATGTGCATCCTTAGGCATCACGTTTTGGTTCTTCCCATGGGATTTTAACACTGCATCTTTTATCAGTTGGACTTGAAAAATTGAGGGGAAAATTGTCACATCCATTCTTCAGAGGTCATTGTTGCTCTTTATCCGATGTTTTATAGAAAATAAGCTTTTGCCTTATTCTCTTCATATCATGAAACTACTCCAAAAAGGCAAAATAAGAATCTTTAACTATGTATTAGAAAGACAAAAGTGATGGGTCATTAGCGTCACCTATGTATCTCAAGAGCATTCAACTGCTTTATGGGGAAAATTAAGTATCCATGTAGCCCCACAAATGAAGAATGCATATTACGGTTGTAAATATTTTAATATGTATTGTTTACCTGCCTCCCAAAAAATGCTGCATAATGTTTGACCCATATCTGACCATAAATGATCACATTTGAAAGTGTTCACTAGATCAGGTTCAATACACTTAAGGCACCTAATTATTTTCTGTTTTGTAATTGTAGCCAACATTGTGTTCAGATGAGTACACTTGTCATTAAAAATCAACTATGGTTGCCAAGTGTGCTGTCTGCTCAATCACTATTTTTGTAGAACACTAGTTCTGTGTCACAGAATGTTGTGTCTGTGCTAACATGTACATATATTCTATAATAATACAATAAGGATTGCAGGTGCGTGTTAATTTGTTCAACACTGATCCAGTATTCATACCATCAAAATAATTTTCTACATACATTTTCTAGTACGGGCAATAGCAATGGACATATAAACTCTCATAGGGACCTTGTCATCTACATGCTTATATATGGCAAGTCTTTTTTTACGTGGAGATCATATTGATACTGCTATGGTTTACTAGTAAAGTTATTTTACAGGTGTATTGATCCATACGAAAAAACATGTTTATTAATGTGCTTTATTGTACAATAAATTGAGCAATTATTACACCTCATTTTTAGCCCTACAACTGCTCAGATAAATGATGAATATTAAACAGGACCATTACAGCCAAACATTAAATTATTACAATATTGTGAATAAATAAACCCTGTCTAGCAGCTAATAAAGAATTAACTCAACAAAAATGATGTTGATTTAAATGAGTCACAATCGTTTTGCTAGTGATGTGCATACATGATTTACCTTCAATTTATGTATTAACTGAATATTCATATACTTTATAAAATAATTATTCTGTTATTCTAATTAAAGTTCTCAAATGGCAAATAAACTATTCACTATAAAAAAGCATTTTCTTTATTGCACTATCTCTGTTTCAACAGGGTCGTCTGGATATAAAAGAAATCCAGTAAATATGCTGTCATCCTCATTACTAACATAAATCCCATTCCAATCCCTTGAAACCTCCATCCAAACCTGGTCCCCTGCATTAAGTTTTAACACCAACATGGCTGATGCCTGGTCTATTTCCTGACCGTACAGGGTTTCGCGGCTTTTAAGCATTTTCCTGTTTTGGGCGACAATACTGATTCGAGCCGGGCGGCCTCGTACTGTCACATGAAATGCAAACACATAAGTTCCAGGTATTGTACAGTTAAACTTTCCTGTAGAAGGGTTATATTCTTCTTGATCATTGTACAATATTTTGTCAAATTTTATAGGCGCGTTTGGAGCTGGGAAAGGCCTTGATAGACCTACAGTGAATGCTGACCTTGCAGGTTTAGGGTAATCTCCTTTAGATCCTTTCGGACCTCTAGAACCCTTTTTTCCTGGTGTTCCCCTAATTCCTTTGCTACCATAGTTTCCCTTTGGCCCAGGTGGACCTATTAATCCTGGAAGCCCCATCTCACCTTTCTCACCTTTCATGCCTAGGTCTCCCTTTTCACCCTTTTCCCCTTCTAAACCATTGATACCATTTAACCCCATATCACCTTTAATACCCTTATCCCCTTTAAATCCTTTTTCACCAATCTCTCCTCTGTCACCTTTCTCTCCAATATCCCCAGAATTTCCTATCTCCCCAATATCTCCCTTCTCACCTTTGTCTCCCTTTTCTCCATCCACCCCCATAAAACCCTGCTCTCCCTTCTCTCCTCTGTCTCCCTTTGTACCATTTTCACAAACATCTCCCTTGTTTCCTTTTTGTCCTTTAATGCCAGGCAGTCCGATATTTCCTTTTTCACCTTTGGCTCCAGTCTCACCTAAAAAAAAGTTTAAATGCAATAAAAACAACCAGAATATTAAGACAGATGACATATTTGTTTTACTTTGTGTAAACTACAGAATGGTTTCACCCTACAGAATATAAGTGGATGTTAATAGAAGTTTGAAGTATACTCGTTGACAGACAAGAAAGGCAGAGGACATTGTAAAAAAGATTGATGGTTTGCAGTCATTCAGGACATATTTGCTCACTTTTTCCTATTGACTTTGAGATAATGTGCATACGACTCAAGTAGATGGAGGGTTTGTTCTAGATAAGAATTAATTTTTTGATAAGCGTTTAAGCTCCTCTGCAGCCATTTCAGAAGGTTACTTTTTATAAGCTAGCAGGTGGTTTGATTTCTTAGGCCATGTTACGTTTGGCCCTGACACATACCATTATAGTATGTGTGATTAGTTTACATATGAATTATATTATTGATTATTCTATAATTTGTATTATAATAATTATTAATTATTATTCTACATAGTTATCAAAAACACTGAAAGACACATCACACCTTTCTTAGCGGAAGAACTCCTTTGGTAGAAAAAGCGTTAAATCAATTCTTTAAACAGCATTTCTTAAGCCGCAGCACATATTTGTTCTAACATCACACAGATGACTTTCGCCGTATGCCTGTCTAGTAAATACAGTTGGCATGTGTGTGACAGAGCTCCATAGGGAAGGTTTCTCCTTCAGCAGAATCAATTTGAACAGAGGTCACTGGATCAGAGTTTCATTACAAGAGAGGGAAAATGGGAAACAGACAAACATAATTGGGCATCATTCATTATCATTTACCTGTTTCTCCTGCCTTGCCTGGGATTCCGGGGCTTCCACTAGTTCCTTCCTCACCATGTTCACCTTTCTCTCCTGAATACATTACCAAAAACACATTCATTTTGCAATGAAAGCCATTATAATTAAAATTTGAAACTGGCAAATATAAACACAAATGTGATTGTTATTATTAAAGCATACAAAACAGTTAACATGCCCAACCTCTCCTTCCCCTACGATACAGCATACCAATGTATCAATGTAGCTATCTCTATAAGAAATAGAATATATGTGAATTATTTATAGGATTGTATATTGTGCAGAACTGCATAATAAAATATCAAATCATTACTAATAATCGTACACAATGGACCAATGTGCAAATCCTACATTTCTAAATCAAATTATTTAAATGAGAGGTTTTATAGCAATATTTGAAAATCACAAAAGAGAGACGTACTGCCGTGTCCAATTGTACTGTTTCTTTTAGGAAAGTACTTTTAGGGGAAAAAAATCATGGTCGCTTACTAAGCTTTTCTTTTTCAACCTTCAGAACAGTAACGCTAATCATTAAGGTTATTTTTTCAGGCTCATGAAATGTCTGGAACAAAGATTAGACAGACTGATATAGCATTCTGTTACATTTGAGTAGAATAAAAATAAAATCCCTGGAATTCTTTAGGCGTATTTGTTTTATCAAAGTCATTGATTTATGTTTGCAATTTAATGGTTCGAGACAAAAAAAATTGCCAGAAGAAACATTTTTTGTGGTAGATTTCCAATGTTCCAATTTTTATTCTTAGAATAAATTGTTTGTATATTAGGTATATCATATGACATTTTAAAGGGCCTTTTAACCGTCCCTAACAGACCTTGCATAGAACAATGCATATTAAAGTATTCCATTAAAGCTGCAGTTGCTACTGGTTGCTTGTTTGAAGCAGTGTCAGGAAAGCGCTTCGATTGAATCAGTAGGGCAAATGTAGGCTCACTTACTGAGCATCTTTTGGATGCAGGGGTGTAACTAGAAACCACCCGGCCCTGGTGTGAAAAATTGCCTCAGGGCCCCCCCAACCTCAACAGCTGGTCTGTGCTATCATTGTCCCCCCCTTCCAACATACAACATATGTAAACACACACAAATTGCACACACTCCATCTCACCCCACTTACACAATTAAGCAACCATGCTCATACAAACACACAAGTCCACATCCTTGCTCATGCTCACACACAACTCCACATCCATGCTCATACACAGACACACACATACACATCCATGATCACACGCGGCAACATCCCACTCACCGCTACGGCACACCAGTGTCTGGATGGAAATAAAAACAGGGGTGGGTAAATAAATATAAAGGATTCTGTAGAATCCCCACAATAATTTTCAAAAGGGACCCAATGCCAATTTAAAAAGACCATACAGCATTAAAATGCATATGATATTTAGAGTGAAATAATATTTGGCGAGAAATGTGCTTTCCATGTTCATGATTTTGTGAGGTATACGCATTCAGCTCTAATGAACAAAACAAATGCCAGCTAATGAACTAGATCTGCTTAAATAATTAGCATTGTAATTCCACAATTAGTGTGGTTCCCTTTCTTTAATGTACTATATGAGATGATTACATCTGGACAAAATTGGCATTCTTTATTATCAGGAGTTCTGCAAGTTAAGTAACTTACTTTTTTTAATATAAGAAAAAATGGATTTAGAGCGCAATTCAAAATTAAATCTCCACTCAGGTAAATGAAAGAGAAACCAACTTATATTCTAATATGTTGTGCGCTAGGAGTATGTGCAATGTATTCCAAATCCATACATATATATATATATATTTTTTTTATTATTATTTTTAATTCACAAGGCTGCTAAAATGTGAGGCTGTTATAAAAATATAATAATTATTATGCAAAATATATAATGCATGTTTCGGATGTGGGAATTTACTTCTTCTTAACCTTTCACATGTCATAGGAAAATTTCATACAAGTTGCTTTCCATACAGCATGCATGGTTATTTTAGCTCATGAGAAAACGATCACAAATCAATCAGTGTCTGCTCATCTACATGTGTTCAATAACTTTAAAACATGTAGATAACACACATTCATATATATTCCTAAGGGGATAACAACAAATGCTGACTTTTTACATTTATATATGGCTTAAAATACAGTAATGAAATTTCCATTGCAATTAATGGGGGGTTCACCTCTTGAAAAATGTATAGTATAATAATTGAATTTTCTTTAAATCAAAAACACTCTAAAGGGTTCTTCTCTTGTGCCAACACCTTTGACCTGCTGTGATATTTTTCAGCTATCATCTGCAGGTGAGTATCAATTTTAGAAGATGTTTGAAATAAGAACTCTTTCTTCAGTCATCATTACATACCCTTGTCTCCTTTATATCCTTTTGCTCCTGTATGGCCAATAGGTCCATGTGGTCCAGGAGAACCTATATCTCCAGTATCTCCTTTTGGACCTAAAACAAATCAAAGTTCCAGAAGGTTTCAAAAGCAGTGTATCAAAGGGTGTTTATTCTGTGAAATACAATACAATGTTAGTTTGTTTCTAATACACGCAATGGCTGTAGCGTCATCCACAATCGAACTTAGAGATTTTTACTGAACCCTCACAGACCATATTACTTACACCAAAGGAATCTAATCAATATATTGTGAAAACTACCTCCTTGGATACAGAAGGTAGTCACCTTGAAGAAATAGATCTAACTTAGCAACTGGTTATTTATTTAGTTTCCTATTGTGTTTGTAAATTGAACTTACAGCACCTAGGGAAATGACCCTTTTTCACGTAATAATGTATTTAACTATTTAATTTTCTAATCGCCGTACCTAAGCATTT
Source organism: Spea hammondii (assembly GCA_029215755.1). NCBI lineage: Eukaryota > Metazoa > Chordata > Amphibia > Anura > Pelobatidae > Spea > Spea hammondii. The sequence continues at coordinate 99,440,589 of JARDYJ010000003.1, forward strand.
GACAGAAGTTTAATACTAATTTGATAAGCAAAGTCCCGAAGCACCCATTTCAAAGAATACCTTTAGTAGGTAAGACATTTGGTTCAGCTTTTTTCTTGCTACCTCCTTGTATTATCCATATCATAAATGCATTCGGCCATTATATTATAATATTTAAACTTGCTAGGCTCTGCATTACTGTATTAAAATAAGACCACTTATACCACATATCCAATAAAAATTAGCAAGTTATATGTACTGCAATATGATCCAAATGTGATACATGTTAGTGGAGAAGATATGGTTTGTAGGCTTCAATCTGTAATCCTCTTTAAGAGCTCAGAACTAGCTATCTATGAAACAAGGAATTAGAATAAAAATGCATGTTTGATGCATTTCTTCTTCTTCTGCGTCGTTTAATACAATTGTAGTATTAAGCTATGGAATTGTATAGGATTTGATGAATGATGTATTCTTGATCAGATGTCCTGTTTCAGTATGTATGATTATGTTGATTATATGTTTTATGTAATGAAAAAAAATTAATAAATACGATTTAAAGAAAAAAAAATAGAATAAAAATGCATGTTTTAAATATCCCCATGATGCCTACATGTTATAAATAAATTAGACTATAAATGTATTCCACTTCCTAAAGTAAACCAATAACAAATGCAGATATAGATTATAGAATTAATAGAAGTATTACATTTTTCATGGAAAATTACCAAAAAATGTCACTGAGTGAATTTCTACTATACAGAGAGAGGGTTAAGCTTTTATGTGTTTTGTTATTAAGGACACCCATTTCGACTGGAATTTTCTTGAACAGTCTTACCCTTAACCCTAACCATATGAGTATTATGATTGTATTAAATTATTTTTTTAGTCTGTTGAGATACAAAAATGGTTCAAGCAAACATATTACTTTCATTTAAACATACAATTAGTTTACCTGGAGGTCCGACATCCCCTGGGTCCCCTTTTGGCCCAGCCATGGGTGTACAGCAATCGCAGCAGTTAAAAAAGAAGTCTGCCGTCTCTAGGGTAAAATTATCAAATGGGAAAAGTGTCGTGGCGGTGCGGAAATCTGCATTTAAAGTTGCTAGTTCAGTAGTGGTATCACTTGTTTCCACAAAATCTGTAAAAGCTTTCTCCTCTGTTGGTGGAACAAGCGATGTCTCGAAGCCATTCCCAATCTCCATATTATACGTTTTCTTAGTGTACTTTGATGGCTGAGTGGTTTTTGCTTCCAAGTACACAGTAGCAACAACAGTTATAAAAGTAGCTGTTGGCCAAGATAAAGTTCCCATTTTTGTATCTGTGGAAAAGAGCAGAGAGAAGAAATGCATTATTCATGCTATGCCTCTATATTCCAATGTATTTCATTTTTACAATATGGTATTATGGAAACGAGGTTTAAAACATGCGTACAATATGCACAGCGTTTGCAGCAATCCCTTCTGTGATGCTTAATTTGGCTTTCGGACTAGGCTATTTAGAATTACTGTAAAGCTGGAAATCTATCCAGCCCTGTATTTTAACTACTGATTGAAAGACAGCGCTTTAAATCTTCACAAAAGAAATTAAACGAATGTAGATAGTGAGCAAAAACATCTGTACCATGTACAAGCACTATCAGCAAGAATTATAATTCAAAAGGTGTTACTGTACAAGTGTAAGGAATAATGTTACGGCAAGAAAAATGTATTAACACTTCTGAACACCAAGGAGCTGAGCAATGGATTACATTGTGCTGTATTTCAGAGGTGGCACTAGCATTTAAACAGATTAAGTGGCTGCTTAAGACCAAGGGCCCTCCTAAGAGGATGAAGAAGATGATATTCATTATGAGTTAGGTCACAAACATGGGGTTATATGTGTTTCATTTACGGTTTTAGGCATAATTATTTCATCACTTTTAATATAGATTGTGATCCATTAGATTTTCACTTTGGGCTCCTTAAATGCTACAGTCCCTTCTACTGCATGGTCTTCTGAAATTAAAAGACTACTCACCAAAGTGCACGCTAATGTTCTATTTAAAGAGTTTCAATGGGTCATTAAGTAAACCTTGTATCTCTACGGGATGTACTGTACCCAACAGTATGTGATATCTACATTGAACCACACTTAAACCTCTCAGCTTTTCTGGATGTTAAAAAATAGTTCAGAGACATATATTTAAGCAGATAATCCTAAAAGATTTTGGAAAGGCAGATGGAAAGAGAGAGCTATGCTGAGAAATAGATTAAGATGTCTATATCATATATATTGTAGTGAAACTAAAAATAAAGATTTAATTTTCTTGCATTGCTTCATATTACTCTTCATATGTTTGAGAAAGGCAGATAATTTTGACATGCTAGCATGTGAAAACCAGTAGAAATATGGGAAAAGCCTGATGACCTAAATACATTTGATATTACACATGAATATATCATATTGATGATGTTTCAGTGTGCTCCAATTCACACATTTATTTCTATCATAGAGAAATAAGGTAGTACACAAAACTTATTTTGCTCGCAGTGTGTTATGCATAATGTCCATGTGGTTCTATTCTCATTTGGCCCACAAAAGGTTGTCTTAAATTATTCATATTGTTTTATTGAGAATGGTCAAAACAGAGCATATAATGTGTATTGCACATCCCAGTGTTGCAAAAAATTGTAAGCTTTTTTTCCCCAGAAAGCTAGGGGTATATTACGAATGCTTGGAGAAGGTTTCTGAAATATGGTTTCAAGTCCTGTGGGAGTACAAATCATCATTCTATTTCAAATATCAAAATTGAAATGCAGTAGTTTTATATAAGCACTGGGGAGATAAAACGGTACAATTTCTAAAAGGGAAATTACAATGAAAGAAAAAAGAACAGCACAGTATTAGATAATGACACTGTCGTACCTCGACTAATGTTGTTAGCATTATTGTTTCAGAGCAATATTATTGTCTGAGCCAATATGTTGTATATGACGTTTCTCTATGTAATGTCTCATGATATTTTCTCCTCTATACTATATCTATTTTTAGTGGGGGGGGGTTGCCTCATTTTATAGTATTATATTACAAGACCAAGACATACATGAAGTGTATGTACTGCAGCTTGTTCTCAGATCTATCCCAGAAATCCCATAATTTGGTGGTTTAACAGACAAGAAGGAAAATATGGGTTCCCTTCTTGGTGCTTGCTAGTAACACTATGTGTTATGTGTGCTGGCCATACATTCATAATGTTATGATTGATAGATCCATAGTTTAACTATTATTAGATAGACTAAATACAATAAATGTATTATAGGCCATATTACATTACAGCTCATAATAAATGACAACTTACACCAAATTGTTTTATTACTGTTACTCATGTTTGCCAATCCCTCTAGATTGTAAACTTGCAAGCAGGGCCCTCTACCTCATGTTTTAGTCTGAACATGTTGGTCTGTTTTTGGCTGTAACCTCTCTTCTTATGTTCTGTACCAAAACACTGCGTAATTTGTTGGAGCTATATAAAAAATGGTTATAAATATATTATTGTTATTATTATTGTTATTATTATTAATACTCTGATTATCAAAAAACTATGGAAGAACATACTTCTTTTTGTATTGTCGTAAAGGGGAAGCTCAGTGTAGTGTTTGAATTGAGAAATATAAAAATATCATATGACACACAACAATGACAGCCTCCAGGTCTGCAGAAGAGAAGGAAGTTGATTGGAAGAATGGGATAAAACCATGTTATTTACCAATGTGAATGTACTGTACTTAATGCTTAAGAAGAGAAATATTTTTTTTCATGAGCCTTCAGGTTTAAGTAAGTAATCTGTATAGGTTGTCTGTGACATGAGGCTTGATTTTTGTCCATTTAATATAATTTGAAAGTTATACGTTAAAAGCACGAAAATGTGACCTTTAAACATATTACATTTTTTTTCATCACGCTCTAACTTTAATACTTCCCCTTTAATCTCTTTACCAGGACACAATGATTTTCTAAAGTTAACATAGTTTAATAAATGTATAAAAATCAATTAGATGATATTGATGTATTTCTCTTCCTGCATCTGATTTTCGTTCTGGCCATGCATCCATCCTTATAGCCTGGCGTGAGTGTTTAAACTGGTTTAATATATTTCCAATTTAGATTCTACTATATAGATACATCATTAAAACTTCTCTCTAGCATTTGATTTATTATGCTTTCATACATCTATGATGTAGACCGGTTACTCTCTGAATCCACCAACCTGTAGAAATTTCTACCTGCCCATTTTGCACATTTGGGTCTTTGGACATGTAGTAGTTCTTTGTCATTTGGACATGTTTACTAGCTAAGGGGCTGTATCACTAAGCTATTTTTGCATTTTTACACCTATATTCATAGATCCCTACCTTTTGATTAATTTGTTAATTTTAAATGTATTTGTATTTGTGCTAATAGACTGCAACATTAGACATAATTTATTTTGCATAATATATTATTCTAGTATGTATACATCCTTTATCCAGGGACATTGTACACCATTAGATACTTGTTTATACATATTTAATATTCTATAGTTATCTTGACGCCAGGAGACACCATGGTTTGTTAATATATAATATTACAGATGGAAGTTTGTAATTTTTTTGTACTTACAGCCTTAATTTTTTGCATTTATAGTATAATAACCAGAAATGTGCAAATGGGCCAACAACGGTTCATTTTTGGCCCATTCATTTTCAAATTTTGGATTCAGACGAAAATCATGGGGCATTTTTAATTCGGGAACAAAATTTGTTGCCCTCATTCACTCTCACTCTCTCACACACTCATTCACTCTCTCTCACGTTCCCTAAATGTTTCTGTACTTCCTCTGCCAACCACACTTCCACATCTTCTTGTTCTTCATCTTCTACCTTCTGTCTTTCATATTCGTCATGAAGTTCATCTTAGGGCAAAATCACCGCACTTTCGATGTCGTTCTCTCTCCCTATTGGAGAATTAGAGAGGACATCATTGGAAGCGCCACCATTTTGGTGGAAGTTCGCACCAGGTTATGTCCGCATAAATACAGATGAAGATAGAAGAGAGAAGACATAAGATAAAGGGAGAAAATGAAAGCCCAAAGGTAGAAGAAAGAAGATGAAGAACTAGAAGATGCGGAAGTGGAAGTTGTTGACAGAAAGGTAGGGAAAAATTTAGAGAGTGTGAGAGAGTGAGAGAGAGTAAGTGTGAATGAGAGGGAATGTGGACACAGGCTAATCTTGTTCCCAAGTGAAACTCCCCACCCCCGATTTTCATCCAAATCAAATATTTGTTGCCCAAAAACCAATGGGTCAAAAACAAATCTAAAAATGTCTGAATCATTATTGGTTCATTTGTAAATGTCTAATTAATTTTAAACATTTACTCTTAATTTAGCATTTTGGTAATTCACATAATGTTTTTCATAAACATAATAAACACATTCATGGCAACTTCAGGTTCAAATGTATATATCTCTTTTTACGTATTTTTGCCTGTAATGCGGTTTTTTTCTTCAGAGATCTTATCTCACTCTGTTTTGTACAAGTTAGCAGTGATCTGTGACATCTCATATCGATCACAGGTTTTCCTATGTTTATGATGATAGCTTCAGTAACAACTCTAATCAATCTTGCCCTTGTACGTGGTCTTACCTTGTATAATTTTAATGTGATATTTTGTTTCTGAATTTGTTTCTGTTTAATGCCTGGCCTTTCTACCTACTAGTTCTAAGTTTTGACCTCTGCATGTTCCTAGCTTCTGTTTTTAACAAGGCAGCCAGAAAACAACCCAACTTAGACATATGGACTGTAAGCTGTCTCTTTGTGCATGACTATTCTGTTCTCGGTGGAAAGAAAGTTCTCTAAAGCGTATATATATCTGCTCTCTCTGAAAAATACTTAAGAACATATGTCAGAATCATTGTGTTTTAAAAACTTGTCTGATCATATCAGTTCTATTTCTACAACATATGGGACGTTATCTGATGGCTTCCCATGTTCTAGAGGAACTGTTATCTAAAATTAACGAATGGAAAATCAAAATAGTATATGTTAACATTGTCAAAATGGTTCAGTGGTTCTCAAAGTACCTCTGATAACATTTTTGTAATAATATAGACTTTATCATGCCCTTAAAAGACATTTAGTTGGAGCACCACTGTCGCTGAATTTGTCTCTTCACCAGAGACTAGAGGACATAAAAGGAAAATTAAGTGTGTGGTAAATCTAATGAAATGTCTATCTGCTATATTTCCATTGTTAAAACATGCACAGCTGGATCCATATAGATGCATTTCAGATTTTTATAGTTAAAAAAAACTAGTATCTGTACGATATTAATTCCCTTCCACTGACTTTTCTTTTGAATTCAACTTCCTTTTATTAAAGTACCTCAGTGCGTTAGAACAATCCCAGTCATTGTAAATGCTTTCCTATGCACACAATTACCAGGGATATGGATGTTGGATCTTAATAGAGTAGAGTATCAGATTAGCGAGAACAAAAAGTTAGACACAGCAGGTGCATTACCTGAACTTGGATTTCTGCCCAAAGCAAATGGAATTTATGCATATGCCTATATAATCACAGTTATAGAGAGGTACATGACTCCTTTGTTCAGTGTATGGGAATATGGAACAATGATTTAGTCTTTAACATACACTATATATATATATATATATGTAAGCATTCTTAAGGTGGACAAATATGCATGAACGGGAGCAGTCCTCCCAGTTATAGAATATTTATAGTATAGGCTGTGCTCGTTGCCATCTCACGTCACTGTATTTATTATTCTAATTTATAGCAAATTTCAGGGTAAAATCATTGTTTGGGTCTGGTATTGATAAGACGAGTCCTTACTTAGATATATAGATTTATATACCTCTTCTACAAGAAGTCTATTCCAGGTCACTACAATACTTCCTCCAAAGTAGAATTTAGAGATCATTGACAAAAATGTGCAACAAGAAATGGTACCTTTTCCTTTGAGATGAGCAACCCAAGCATCTAGAAAACGTGAAAATCCAGTATTTATTACTATTAATTATTATTATTATATTTTATTTATATAGAACCAAACATGTATGCAGCGCTTCTTACAATACATATTTTAAAGGGGTAGGACAAAACTAGAATTGACAAACTAAGAAAAACCAGTACATTAGGCAAAGAGGGTCCTGCATAAAATCTTAATTATTTAAAGATATATCCATCCAAATAGATGTTTATAATCATACAGTTTTGCAAATATATCTGCTCTTGTTAATTTGGAGAGATAATTATTGAAGGTTAGTTAAATGTTACCGTACGTGTCCCATTATGTGGCATTAAGAACATTTTTTCCATCAGCAATGACTTGTGCCTTGCTCCTCACACAAATAGAGGATACGATCAGATAAACACAAATGCTAGACAATAAACACAAATGGAACCTTCATACGAAATTAGAAATGTGCTAAGCAGTTGAGTGGTTAGAGAAGATGCTGAGGTTATTTCTACCAACTCAAAAGTAGACCTTGGGATTTTATACTAATGTAACTTAAAACAAACAAAATGAAGACGTATAAAGACAAAGAACCTATAAAGTTTTTCCCTGATAATACTTTTCCCAAGGTAATATGCTTTTTTTAATACACTGTTTTTTTTACATAATATACGCAGTTAGCTTTTTTATTTGTTTATTTCATGCTTATTTTATGTTATTTGGTAGTAAGCTTCAGAGAGTTCAATGCTGACCCCGTTTTATTATCCACCATTCTAATGTTCAAGGTCTAAGGACACAATTTGTCCTCATTGAACACTTAACTGTGTTGCATGAAAGAGCAGGTATTTTTCAGTTGCACTTGTGCTGGCAGTTGCTTCTTGTATTTCCCAACTATTCTACACAATCTCATTGTTAATCAGTTTATCACAAGTATATTCTTAATGCCTTTGGAATCCATTGTTAAAGAAATTGAGTTAAAATACGCTATTAAAAAAGTTATTATGGCTTACCTTATATCTTTGCTTTTTACCATGAATAATGTCCTTGACAGTCACATCGGGACTTCCATCATGGTATCCAGCAGGGGGTTATTTCATTGTCCTTCTCTATCGGTTTTAAACCTAATGGAATTCAGATGGTTTGCAGGATAAAATCGCTGATTGGGCCGCTGTTACAAAAGTTAGGAGAATTTAAGTGAAATATGAGGCAATGCAAATTTTTTTGGCTCATGCTTCCAAGAGAACTGGGTTACTTTCTCTTCATCACAGAGACATTGTACAAAAAAGAGAACACACGTGGTTTTAAGTTTAATACACCTGAAAAGGAATGCAATTTACATAATTGGTGTAATGTTAATAGGTCATCTACCTATTTGCTGAATGTTGCATTCATTTTAACATTCTATAAAATAACATATTCCATTGTAAATATTATTGTACTCATGGTATATATGTTGAGATGAATTCAGATTTAATAGTAATTAAAGATAAGCCAAGATGACTATATCTGAGAAATAATTTAGTTAATAACATAGCGTTCACTGTTTAAAGGGTCATTTTACAGTACTTTAATTGCATTCTTCAGAAACAAAAAATAACTACAATAAAAAAACAGTTACCTGAAGCCCTGCATCTGCAGTTGATGATCCTCCTCTGGTTTTTGGTCTCACAATTCATGCTCATTGAAGCAGCCAATAAGTGTTGAATGTTTAAGAAAGTTTTATGTATTGTGTATAATATGCATAGGGATGGCTCTAGGCTTTTAAGGGTCCAAACAAATAATAAATTATGTTGTCTTATGTATTACTTTATTATTGTTATATAACATTGTGATTAATCTGTGTCGTACTCGCATAGGTCTCTGCTCTTTCCCCGTGGTCTGTAGGCTGACATATTGGCATTTTTTTTCAGGATATGCAGCTGCACCACCTATAGATATGTGTCAAATTCAGACCCCAACATTGTATAAAAAGAATGAAAGAATGTCAGACTCTTTTTTTCTGTATAAAATACTCTTTATTTCAATTGGTGTTTTATAAAGGAAGAAGTGTGATTATTATTTGTGCGTGGTAACTGACCAATGTACACCATTTGATGAAAGGTTGTCTAATATTTATTTCATAATACACATTTTCCCTTTGTAGGCAGTGAGGGATCTGGGGAAGGCTAAGGCAGGTGATACAGATGCACGGCCCCCACAGTAGTAGGGCAACAGCAGCGACTAGGGCCAGCCTTAGACCAAGAATATTCTCTTTTGCCCCCTTATTTCTGCATAAATGGCAATATTTTTAAAGCAGTGAAGAGGCTATACTGAGTAGGGTGCAGAACAGAGTTCTCAGTGCTCTGCTCCCTGCATGTCTTTCTGTCCACCACCTTTCACATACATCATCTTTGCCCTTTCTCCCTCTCCTTTCCTGTTTTCTTGAATTCTGTGGTAGGTAGCTAGATCTGTTCCAACGCTCCATCTTGGTGCAAGCAGCTTCAGTCATATCCTGGCTGTCTACATCAATCGTACACAGTCAGAGGGAGCACTGAAGCAGAGGTCTGGATGAATGACATTTTGGGCCGGTTAGAGGGAAATCCATGATTCTACTCCAGCGACGTGTGCCCCCTGATTATGCGTTAGTATTTGATTTTCCGTGTGTATGCTGTTTGCATGTGTGTGTGTTCCTATATAGTGTTAGATTATGTGTACTAGTGTGTGGTGTTAGAGTGAGTGTGTGTCATCATATGTTGTTAATGATCCTTTTTATGCAGTTGCATTATTCCCCAAACCCTGTCGAAAGAGCTCAGCTTGCAGCACGTGTTTTCAACTAAACACATCTCCTGCTTGTCACTGCGCACATGCACGATATTCACTGGCAGCTAGATCCAGCACTGGCTTTTGTGAAAAAGTTGTAGTACTATGGCAGGGATAGTGCTGAAGCTTCCCCTAAAGATTTTTTTCATATTAAATAACTTAATATCTATTCTTTGTTGATGAGGCTACATTGCTGTAGTTAAACTGTTCCTTTAGGTATGGCAGTATAGGTAATTATAGTATTTTTTAGATATGATTTGTGCTTTTGTGTAGTCTGCATTGCCAGAAGCTGTATCTTATAAAAATGACTCTACTATTTCTGCAGAGAATCCGGCTATCGATGGAGACATTTTGTTAATTATTCGTGCAACTTGAATTTCTAAATGATTGTTACATCTGACAGAGTAGCAGTAACATACAGTAGAAACCTTTCCGGTGAAATGCAGTGTTCAAGTCATTGTTCTAACAAAATCTCAAGCAGTTCCAATGGAAACATCTGGATTTTCATGTATGCTGTGTAATTCCTAAAATTGTTAAAAAGACACACTTTTGTCTTCCCAAATTTAAAAGGATTGTAGTCACACTGCTCTTCAAATTTCTCAATTGATTTATCTAAAACAATTTAATACTGCACAATGATAGTTCTAAATAGTTCTGGAGATGTGAGTTTTCTATTTTTCCAAAGTCTTGCAGAAGAACCTCACTGTGGTTGTTGCTTCATAATGCATAGTTATTGGGATTAAATTAAATTTCTAAACTCACCAAAATTCACCTACAGCTCACTAGTTGATAAGTAAACAACATTATCTTCTGAGATTAACTTCATTAGTCAATGCTTCTATTACATAAAGCATGTGCCACTGTGTATATTGCCTAGATAGATCTAATGAAAGCATAATTAAAATGCAGGGTATTATATTAACTGATTACTTAATTGTGAAAGAAGCAAACATTTGCAATTCCCACTTAATTCAACTCCCTAGCTTCATGCATTTACAAGCATTACAAATATTGTTAATACTAACATTTTATGACTCAATACACTTTTAGCATTTTCTATTTGTTTTGTACTTTGAGTTGAATTTACAGATTGCAGACACATAATAAATGCATTCTCAACAAACAATCCTTGCCCATCTCAGAAGGGAACTCGGTGAGATCTCATGCTTCATCAGGTCCCAAAAGACCTTTACTAAAGCTTATTATGAGATACCAAAAGATGGCTTTTGCTGCGTTATGGAACATGGCCAAAAATGTGTTGTTAATCTTTCTTTATAGATCTTTTTGGAATGCTATAGGACTTTGGGGTACTCAGATATTATAACGACTCTACTAAATATACAAAAAATATACAATCTGCAATAAAGAATATACAGATTTTCTTCTTAAAATATATAATACTATTAAGATTATTTTATAATATTAACAGATATGTTTTGCCACTTTGATAAACTATTAAAACAGTAAAAAAAATCCTGTAAGGTTAGAATGCTTTCAAAAATAGGCATGTTGATTTTTATTTTTACCATTAAAGTGAGTGAACAGACAAGAGATATAAATCAAATCAATAATTGGTGTGACACCCCTTTCACATTAAAACAGCATAATTTCTTCTACGTACAGTACACAAAGTAGGGGATTTTTTTAGGCATACAGTTAAGTGTTTGATTAAACAATGATACCAAAAAGGTGCTAATAACCATGAATTTCATATGTAGGTTGAAACATCTGTGTAGGAGGAATAAAACTGAGGGAGGAACAGCCAAACTCACTAACAAGGTGAGGTTGCTGAAGACAGTTTAATGTCAAAAGTCATGTACCATGGCAAGATTGAGCACAGCAGCAAAACATAAGGTAGTTTATGTCAGCAAGCATCCGCAAGGTCTCTCCCAGACAGAAATTTTAAAGCATCTTCTGTTTCCAAATGTTCTGTCCAAGCTCTTTTGAAGAAGCACAAAAAGGAGCAGTGTTTAGGACTATAGATGCAGTGGTCAGCCAAGGAAACTTAGTGCAACAGATGAAAGACACATCATGGTTGCTTCCCTTTGCAATCAGCAGAATTCCAGCAGTACCATCGGATCAGCATTGGCAAATAAACAGCGAGACCCTGATTAACCCATCTAGTGCCCTGAAGACTTGCGACCAAAAAGCCATAATTCAAATGTGCAAATAAGGCCATGTGACTCAACTATTTGCCAAAACACAGGAACTAAAGTGTAGAAAAATGCCAGCAGGTGCTCAAATACTTATCCATCATGCAATAGTCAAATACTTATCCATCATGCAATACCATCAGGGAGGCATCTGATTGCCAACAAATTAATTCTGTGGCGTGACAATGATCCCAAACATACAGCCAAGGTCCTTAAGTTGTAACTATCTTCAGCGTGCAGTAGAACAAGGAGTCCTGGAAGTGGTGGTATGGCCCCCACAGAGCCCTGATCTCAAAATCACAGAGTCCACCTGGGACCATGGGCGTAGGAACCCCTAAAAATCTGGGAGGGACAGCATTTTCCCCCATCAGATCCCCACTTTCTCACACTATCTACCCCCTCTCCCCCCCTCTCACACTTTCTTACTATATACCCCCCTCCCTACCCTCCCTTCTCACACTATCTACCCTCTCCCTACCCCCCTTCTCACTAGCTACCCTCTCCCTACCCTCCCTTCTCACTAACTACCCTCTCCCTATCGCCCCCTTCTCACTAGCTACCCTCTCCCTACCACCCCCTTCACACTAGCTACCCTCTCCCTACCCCCCTTCTCACTAGCTACCCTCTCCCTACCCCCCCTTCTCACTGTCTACCCCAGGGGTGTCCAAGTTTTTTCTGCAGTGGGCCACTTCATCAGAATTGTATACGTGCGCGGGCCGCACTCATTTTTCACTGTGAGAAAATATGGCCTTTAATAAAATATGCAGATTAAAATAAAGTAAATGACACAAAATGTTTACTTTTCCTCTCACTGATTTCTGGGCCTAGAAAGTTTTGTGACTACAAATTCAGGACTCCGGATAATTAAAAATGAAATAGTTATATTTATTCTAGGGATGCACCAAAATGAAAATTCTGGACCAAAACATTCACGGTTCACTTAGCCAAAACCGAAAATGACCCCCCACCTTTAAAAATAATAATAAAAACTCACATTTTTAATAAAAGTAGGTAAAAAAAACACAATTGGACAAAACAAATTAGCAATACGACTTGGCATGATAGGAGTGTGATTGCTAACAGCCAGTACATGCTGGTACAGGGTGGCTGTAAGTGATGTGCAGACCCCATACTGCTGGCAGCACAATACACAATGGGGGCAGCTAGCTATGTTTCAGCATGTACTGGCTGACTTGGCATGATAGGAGTGTGATTGCTAACATCAATCACAGTCCCATCATGCCTAGGTTCCAGCACTTACACATCCATGCTATCACACACACACACTCATTCATTCATATACTCATTCATTCACAGATTCATTCCCTCAATCACGCATACTCATTCAAACACCCTCCCCACCCCCTTACCGGCACTGCAGCTCCTCGATGCCGCTCACAGACTTCAGCAGATGTGATGTAATGTCACGTGAACTCTGCTGGGTTCCGGTTCCTCTATGCAGTACAGAAGACCCTCCCACAGGTAAGTAGCAGGGCTCGAGGTACGGACCGCGTAAGATCGGTTGCCCTGGCTGCCGATCTTACGTGCGCCGCATCTCGAGGTCTCGCGGGCCGCATTTGCGGCGTTTCTATTGGGGGGGTTCCTACGGCCCTGGGGGGGATTTCTCAATTATCGGTCCCCCCCCGCATGAGTTACTGGGGGGGATCTGTCCCCCCCTGTTCCTACGCCCATGCCTGGGACTACATGAAGCGAGAGAAGTAACTGAGGCTGCCTATAGGCATAGAAGAAGTGTGGTTAGTTCACCAAGATGTTTGGAACAACCTACCTGTGCAAGTGTACCTACAAGAATTGATGCTATTTTGAAGGCAAAGGGTGATCACACCAAATACTGATTTGATTTAGATTTTTCTTTTGTTTACTCACTTTTTTTTGCTAAATGATAAAAAATTTACTATAAGCATGTCTGGTTTTAAAGCATTCTTACTTAACAGTATTTTTTCACACCTGCCTAAAACTTTTGCACAGTACTGTAAACATTTTCAGTAATATATCTACATATATATCAAAATATATATATCAAAAGTCATACAAATGAAAAAAAAGTGCAGGTTGGGGAATTAAAATGAGTAAGGTGCTATGCAAGCAAATAATTCAGCAGTTCTGATGAGAATAAATACTCATTAGTCAGCCAAACAAATCACAGTCCAAGTGAATACCTTGTGGTTTTAAAAATATGGATCTCTGACATATGCAAATTCAAACAGCTACGCTAGTATTTATTCACTTTTTTTAAATAAAAAGAATCAAATGTACTGTGTAACCATCCCGCAGTGTTGTCTATTTACTGATTGTGAAATGATCAGCAGAATATAGTTCACCGGCCACAGCGTTTGCAAAACAGCATGTATCATATCTATTCAGTGTACTGCTGATTGTCAAGAGCTGAGCTGACATTTCAAAACAGCACATATCCTAAGAGTGATTCATACAGGCACTGTAGGAGAACTGCAAAATGCAATGGTGTGAAATGACAGAAATACAACTGTCCCGTATGTACTGATCATGCACTCTTTTTAACAAAAATATATTTACAATCTGACCTTTGCCATTTTGGGTTTTAAAATGGTTCTAAACTAAGGAATCAAATGCAAACACTATTTTGTTAGATAGACAGAAGGACAACCATATGGAATAAAATATATATATATTTTATTGATTTCACTATAGTTGGTTTACAAATATATCTATCAATATATTATCAATCCATCAGTACATTTCACTAAGAGTCAGGATGACCAATTATTTTAAAAGTATAAAAAGACAATTCACATATTCTCATCAGGATGCATTAGGTCTTATTATGCATATGGCATCAAGGATTAAACAGGGGACCTGAGCCCACACAGTGTTTTGGAATCTATTACTTTTTAAAGGTTATCTGAAAAACACAATTTAATCATAAGATCAGTTCTAAATAATGTATGTAGAAATCTAAACATTTATATCTTGTGATGTATACATTTACATATATTTGTTGTACACTGTGCAACTGACGTCAAGCTATCTAAAAAAAATGCTTAATTTGCACATCAAAGACGGGAATAAGTAAAATATTTTATTCTTTCAAATATTCACCTAATCTCTCTACACATTAACACAATGTCAACTTTATTTTTCTAATTCTGCATTTCAACCCTGGAGAGCCGCATGGTTGTATATTCATATTAGTGTATCTCAATATTGTACATAATATGTACTTTGAAACACTGCATAGACTTTAGGAAATTAATCAAATTTGTTTAAAGGTTTTGAGGTCCTACAGAGAAGCTTAGGCATAGATAGAAAAAGCTAATTTAAGATTTCTTTTTAGGGTCCTAGGGGAAATGCTACCATTATATATGAGACTTTGATATAGCTAATGTATTTAATGTACTACTAGTCTTCTATAGGATACAGCAAAAATCCTAAGAATACAGAATCTGTGTTATCATCAGGAATCAAGATATTTCGTATTCCACTTAAAACTTGAATCCAAACTTCATCATCTTCATGTAGATGAAGCAGTAGAGAGCCGGATGTTTGGCAAACACCTTGCTCATATGGCCTAGCCTGTGTCTGCAATGCTTTTTGACCATTAAGAAACAGACCAACACTAATGGACTGGCTATGTAATATACTTAACTGGTATTTGAAGAAGTAGATACCGTCAATACTGGCAACAAATATACCAGAATTTACATTGTACACATTATTTTCGTTAACATAAATCTTGTCAAATATCAAAGGTCCTACTGAATTTAAAGCATTCTTTCTCCATTTTAGGCCTACTGAGAATGCAGTGTTATCATGCTCTGTGTTTCCTCCTCTCTGTCCTTTTTCTCCCTTTCTTCCAGGTATCCCTGGTGGTCCTTGGATTCCTGATGGCCCCATGTTTCCTGGAAATCCTCGATCCCCTTTTGGTCCACTGAGACCACGAGGTCCCATCAATCCTGTATGTCCCTTTTCACCAGTGTTTCCTTTCAAGCCTTCTGAACCCTGAGAACCTTTTTCCCCAGGGTTCCCCTTGGATCCAATCTCTCCTTTCAAGCCCGGTTCGCCTTTCATGCCTTTTAGTCCTTGGATACCATCAATACCAGGAGGACCTCTGGTTCCCTTTCCACCTTTTTCACAAAGGGAACACAGGTCCCCTGGCTCACCTTTTGGCCCAACGAGACCTGCCCTTCCTGGTTCACCTCTGTTACCTTTGTCTCCTTTGGTACCTTCCTGTCCAGGACCTCCTTTGGCTCCTTTGAATCCCTGAGGTCCTCTACCACCAGCAATTCCAAGCTCACCTACAATACCAGAAAATGTTATTTGATCCATAGATTATGTGCTAATTTAAAAAAAATCTTTTTGTCTCTATGTTTATTAAGACACAAAGTAATATTAAAGTACTGAAAAAAATTGTATTATTCTGTGTAAGCAGCCACTAATTTGACATTATAAGACATTGTGCAGCGTTAAATATTTTAATCTCAGTGATGCTATTTCTGTTTTTAGTTTAAAGCCTCCAAGAAATTACAGATGTTCTTACCAGACCAGACAAGAATCACTATTCAGCATTAATCTTTATTTAAATAAATGAAGTTTGATCATGAAAAAAATATTCTTTAACAAAGCATGTTAATGTTACATTCTGTATTAACGTAAAGACGGTGCAATTTCCTAAGCAATATTCCCAATTGATTAACAGAGTCTGAATAAACCCCATTTTATTTTATTTGTAAAATATCCCTCGCCTCCTGAGAAAGCTCCTATTTTTTCCATATCATGCAAACTTGTATGATGTACTTTGTACAGCGCTTTGACATAGCTTTGATATTAATAAAGTCACTAAATACATATATATATATATATATATATATATATATATATATATAGCATGTTTATGTATCTAGGGTATATATATATATATATATATTTGATTGAGGAGCACACATTACAAGGAACAACAAATCCATCTGCAATATCTTGTTTAAACACATTTCTCCACAGGACAATCTATAGCAGACTTAGTGTAACTGACATTTTAGATACTGTCTCTGTATTCTGCATTTTTATCATTGTACAAAGCAAGCATCACATCCATTCTAACAGCAAGTCTGGGCAGCTTTTAAACTTTGTTAGATAATATGACCCCCACAGCCTCACCTTGTTTTCCCACCTGATCAAATGACTGTGACATACTGTAAGTCTTATCTGTTTACAAATTAACAGAGGATGATATCCAATACATTCATGGATAGCATTACCTGGATCCCCCTTTTCACCTCTGTTTCCCTTTTGTCCTGTGGGTCCTGGAATAGTACAGAAGCATTCTTTTCCTGTCGTGTTGTTCTCTGTAGGTATTTCCAAAAAAGGCCCAAACTGATCCTCATACGGAAGGGTATTGTCTACCTGTAGTAATGGGGTTAAGGTAACATTGTTTTTATTCTCTTTGGAGGCACTATCTAGTACAGGGAAGGCATTGTTATTGGTAAAGTTGGTAACTGATTGCCTGGGATCAATACTGGTTGGAGTTAGCGCTTGAAGTATAATATTATTTTCTACTCCATCTGTCACGTTGTTTAAAGCAGGGGTTACTGTAGATGTTACAGAAGACTGAGGACTTTCTTGAGTCCCACCATCTGTGACTATATCAGTTTCAGTTGTCCCAAGATCAAAAAGAACACTGAGTGTTTGTTTGGTTTCCTCAGTCCCCACGCCATTCAGTGTATCCATTACAAATAGAGGACTGGAAGTTAGTCTCAAGAGAGCAGTTGTTTTTAGTATACCCCACAAGCTGCATAGCAATAATTGTATTAATAGTCTTGATATCATATCTGAAACTTAGAAAAGAGAAATATTTGGTTACATAGAAAATCAAAAACACAAAATATATAAATGAAAGCATACTAGGTTTAGTTTGTAAAAAAGTTAAGATTCATGTAAAATCTGTATATGTATGCAATATTTATTAGTTTGGTAAAACACTAATATCAGTGTCCTGTACACTGTATGTTTTATAAGTGATAAATACAGCTAATCTATCTCTAAGGCCTCAATTTTCCTCGAAGACAATATAACTTGTTGCAAACAGCCTTAGCGGAAGCGAAGCAGTTGAGAAGGATTTAATGTGAAAATCACCAATCTTTACAGTTCTGTTGATCTTCTAGAGCAAAAGCAGCTCAAGAAATTGGGGAAAAGTCACTCAAATGTCTTACATATAGTATAGTGGAATTCCCATTGAATGGGCAAATATAATGTAATGAATAAAAACAAAGATAATACAAAATTATCATTCATATACACAAATCTGGAAGATATGCTACATGGGTATACTGACTAAACACTCTAGCATAGTGCTGGTAATACAGATGACTCAATCATATAATTAATCTGGTATAAAACTTAAAATATACACGTATTCAACTGTAAATAATAACTGAACTTTTAATCAGTTAATACATATTAAATAGGATGCAATTAAAAAAAATATTTGCTTTTTGTTGTGTTTATTTTCTAATACTGTTTTTAACAAACATTATAATTTACCTGCAAGAAAGAAAGTAGGAGACCTTCTGATACAACTTTCTCCATTGTGAGAATGGAGAAGAATGAGAGGCATTAAATACGAAATTATGAACAAAGCCCATTTTGTATTCTGTCATCACACTCGTACCCCTTCTACCTGCTTCAAATAAATGTAATAATAATACTTAAGGAAACTGCTCATGTATGTATATATAGTAGTAATGTAACCCATGCACTGGCTCCTGCTTGGTATTCTGATCTGTAATTATCCTTGATATTATAGAACTATTAATACTCTTCCATTAGTACTGAAAGTGTTCCTTGTTATCCTCAAAAAAAGCATATAATTTTCCCGGAAACTGTAAAAGCAATCTGCAAGCTCTTGGTTATATATTCATATTAAATACCTAATGTTTTCATGCCTTTCACATTGTGAAAGTATATATTTATCTCCCTGTAATGGGTCAGTTCAAAGTAATTCATATCTGGAGCTGGAAGAGAAACAACTGTGCTCTGTATTGTTTTAATTGGAAGTCTAAAGAATAAATTACAAGAAAACAGAAGATGCTAAATTACAGAGTTTCTGGATAAGGCAACTAGGTACAGGGTCTACATTATATTGTATCTGTTATGATGACACAAAGGCATGTGCCCAAATTCAGTGGCAAGAAGGTGATCCAAATGAAATCAATGGGAATGCTTTGCATGCATGTGTGCAGGGGTTTCTTTAACACATGCTTTGTTGTATGATACGTTGTGTATACTGCATTTGCTTGATTATAAGACGACCCCCCAAAGTCTGGATATTAATTTTGGAAAAAAAAGAAAAAACCTGAATATAAGATGACCCTATAGGAAAAAAGTTTTACTAGTACATGTTAATTCATGTAAACAATTTTTTTTAAAATAAAAGCTATGATTGAGAAAAATATTTTTGGGGGGTTTTATTTTCTTTTTATTTTCCAACCTGCCCCCCAGTTATGCACATCTGCCCCCAGGCTTGCCACTCTGCCCCAGAAATGCATTATACCCCTATATACCACTGTGCCCCATGATATGCCTTTTAACCCTCTAAATGCCACTCTGGTATTTAGGGGGTTAAAAGGCATAATATGGGGCAGAATGGCATATAGGGAGGAATAAGGCATTTCAAGAGGCTGAGTGGCGTATAGAGGGTTAAAAGGCATTTCTGGAGGCAGAGTGGCATAAAGGGGGTTAAAACGCATATCTGGAGGCAGAGTGGCATTAAGGGGGTTAAAAGGCACATCATAGAGCACTCTGCCTACTGTCAGGCCCCATCCAGGCTGCGGAGCTGCATGTCTTTTGTTTCCCCGACTTGCTGTGGTCCATTTCTGAATTTCCATATGTTCTGTCCTGAACCTTTGATTCCTTGATTCCAGTCTTGCTCTTTGCTTCAGCTCTGTTTCCTTTATAAGGTGTGCCCCATCCATGTATTCTGTTTGTCTCAGTCTACAGTCTACAGGTATGTCTTTCTGATATGTGTTTAGTTTCAATGTTCAGTTTATTAGTACTTCCGTAGGCAGGGTTTAGTGTTAGGACCCACCGAGTATTGGAGTACTTTGGTGTAGTGGTGGGCTAAGCATACTATGGCCATAAAATGTGACTAAATCTCCAATAGTTATCATACATATAGTCCTAGGCTAGTTCCTGTATTTATGTATGTCAGTCTGTGATGTAACTAATCCCTGGTAGAGGGGTGTCCTGTCTTGTATCCCCAGTAGTGGGGGGCGCTGTCTTGTATCCCCAGTAGAGGGGTGAACTGTCTTGTATCCCCGGTAGAGGGGTGTCCTGTCCTGTATCCCCAGTAGAGGGATGTCCTGTCTCATGCCTGCTCCAGGCTCAACAACCGGGTGAGTACAGTCGCCCTGCACCAGGCCCTGTCCATCTCCACTACTGCACAATAACTCCTGAACTCCATCTTTGTGCACTCTGGGTCATTACAGTCGTCTGTATGGACCCAGTTCCTGACACCTACAGAAATGCCTTATGCCCCCCATTAAAGACTCCCCCCTCAAAGGAGGTGCTGTTAGCAGTGGGGGTTGTCTGCGTCTATCGCTCTGACAGTCGGGGAAGGTCTGCGCGATGGACGCAGACAACCCCCGCTGCTAACGGCACCTCCTTCCGGCTGCAGCGGAAGTTGCCTACGCAAATCGCGTAGACGTCTACAAGCTGCCCCGACTACACACCAGGGAGTCAGAAGCACCGGTAAATTTGGGGGTTACCAGACAGGAGGATCCAGGTCCCCTGCAGCACTGCGGGGGATCTGGATCTTAGTCTCATAGTCAGACCTCTATTTGAGGTCTGATTATAAGACCACCCCAATTATAAGACGAGGGGTATTTTTCAGAGCAAATACGGTAATTTCAGTGAGGAAAGACAATGATGCCCTTCTTTTGTTACTATCTATTTGGTGGTACGCTGATGGAAATCAACACTGGTTCCTAGTGCATAATGGGATACAAGTTATGCATGCACAACATTATGTAAATTGGTAATCTACACACAATAATCACATGGATTATTAGCACATCCTCATTGTCTACACTTTTAGAATTACAGATTCACTGATTTTCCTTTCTATTACCAGCACCCGAATAGCTTTTATCAAGCAAATCGTAAGTGTATGTACTATATTTATATTCAGGTGTATCCAGAAGGGATCTTATGGAAGATCTTTCACTGCACTAGGTATATGTGATCAGTCCATGGAGCTGGCAGGTTAATATTCCTGCCAGCTGATCAATCATTATTTTCAGACAAGTGTACACATAATCCCTGGCCTCCTTTAAATGGGAGTTCTTCTGTTATACATTGATTATGTGCTATAGAAATCTACAGTATATGTTTACGTTAAAGGGCATATTCAACCTTTACAGAGAAAAACAATAACCTGGGCATATAACTAGTGTAGTCTGTAAAACATTCAGAAGTTCCATTGTGATGAAGTCACCAGTTGTATCTGTCCATTTATTTGGGATGCCATAAAATCTACTCAAATCCTCACCAACAGATATACATTTAACTAATTAATCAAAAATAAGCACAATTAAATAGTGTAGGCATGTTTTGCTCCACTAGAGAGCAATCTCAGATCACACAGATCATCACGTGTATATAAAACAACACTTGTAAAATAAGAATGTCATACAGTCAGAGATTACTTTTGTAGAACCAAATCAGACATGGTCCTCCTTTAATTTCAGAACAAATATCATACTTATGTTGGTACTGTGCACAATGAGAGAGCCTAAAAGCAACTCAAATTAACAAGCACTTACTACAAATTAGGATTTAAAATGATGCTATTAAATTTAGAAATAATTTGATGATTGCATGTAATTAAAACCATTAAAATTAGCAATGCTAAAATAAATACCTTAATTTTGCTCACTTTTTTATAGAAGATATAAAGTTTACTCGAAATTCTAACAATATCTTGTGGCTTGATAATGTGTTCAGAATACAAATGATTAATGTTAACAATTACAAAGCCTAGCATCTTCTGTATGCTGCTTCTGCGTGCCTAATTATCAGATCCATTTAGAAAAAACAAGGGTGAATGAATAAATGCAGGATTATTGTATTTACCGAACAAATATCTTCAAAGAACCGGTCCGTGCTGAGCTTGCATCACACCTCTTATTCGATAATAGCCAGTCTTACATCTTGGATCAGTAGCTGGCTGTGAAACAAAAAGAAGCTTATGTTAGCAACATAAATCAAAGCCTTAGTGTAAAAATATCAATGAAAATACAATTTTCGTGAACACAAAAAATATTTAACAGATGGATTTATACAACAGTTAACCATGCTTTTTTTCGATAAAGTTCCATATACTCTGCATATTTATAGTATAATGAAAATATATAATACATCTTTGTGAGTGGGTTATATTTTGTTTATTTTTTTGATTAATGTTAGGATTTTCAAGTGTAATTTAAATGAGACTATCCATTTCACTGTAATATGGTACAATGCAGCAAATCCAAACAAATATGGTGTATTCTGAAAATATTTAATGTCATTATTTTTATTTGTATGTAAAAGTGTTCTTAGTTCATTTGTATACTCTTGTGATCATGAAATTACATCTAATATTGTTTGATATTGGCACACAAAGGGTTAATGGCACAAGCAATACAATTATTACATTATATTTAGGAACATATTTACCTTTATTCCAGCAGGGACTCCCCGGGTCTCCTGCCAGAGTATTTTACCGTGAATGTGCATGTGGATATGCTGCAGTCCTATGACAGAGCTGTAAGTAGGATTCCTCTGATTACTCCTGAGGAGAACCCTAACAAACTATGTCACCAGGTTAACCACAAAGTTGATCTATATGCAGTATGCACTGCTCTCTAATAGACACATCTGTAAAAAAAAAAAAAAAGTAATATAGAATTAATTTTAAAAAAGCACATTAAAATTAAGAAAATATTTTTAAAATGAAGGCACTGACATTCAAAAGTTTTGGGTCACTTAGCTGTTTTCATGGAAAACAAGGACATTTCTAGCTGTGGTACCATAATTGCAAAATGGTTTCTAATGCTCAATTAGCCTGTTAAACTTAAACTTGGATTAGTGAACACAACGTGCAATTGGGACACAGGAGTGATGGTTGCTGATAAAGGGTCTCTGTACGCCTATGAATATATTTCATTACAAATCAGCCTTTCCAGCTACAATAGCCATTTACAACATTAACAATGTCTACACTGTATTTTTAATGCATTTGTTGTTATGTTAGCCCCTTAAGGACCTGCCTGTCTTAAATTTTGTATCCTTCGTGATCGAGGCTGCTGTGTTTGTGTTTAGCTGTAATTTTCTTCTCTTTCATTTAGTGCAGCCACACAAATTACATATTATTTTTTATGACAAGGAGGGTTTTCTTTAGACAACAATATTTTGATCATATCACCTAATTTACTATTAACAAAAATAACAAATATGTTGACAAATTAAAAAAGCTGATTTTTATTTTAAAAATATTTTACTTATGTGCAAAAGCTAATGAAAAAAATGCTAAATAGATTCTAATGTTTGTCCTGAGTTTAGAAATACCCAATGTTTTTATGGTTTAGGGCAGTAAGTACAGGTATTGTTATTGCAAAACCATTTTTTTTAGATCTGTCACCCAGAACACATGTCCTATTTGGGACACCATTGAAGCGTGCCAATTCAATATACCCATCCATACATTTTTAAACACTAGATACCCCAGGGTGTTCAATTTGGTGGTATTTTAATGCTTTCCATGCACTAATTCTACCACCATCCTTTGTAAGTTTGTGGTATTATTTGTTTTTATCTAGGTACATGTGTGTTGCAGTCAAGTGTCCTTGTCTGTTAGTGCTGAGTGTCTAGTTATGTTAGTGTCAGTGTGTGCATGGATTAGTGTGAGTGTCTGGATGTGTGTGTCGAATTGTGTATTAGTCTAAGTGCCCCTCCTGAGGTATATACGTACATATGTATGTATGCATGTAAGATCCTGCAGACTTCTACCCTCTTGTTAAAGCCTGCATGGATTTTCCACGTGAAGGGGGAATGGAGCAATTGCTTCACCCTCGGGACCCATATGCATGAGTTGCATAGCACCTGTGCTCAAATGCCAAACAAATCATCTGCCTAGGGTTTACAGCGTCACAGGGCACACCATCACATATATAATAGAAAATGTATTTTATGTCTATGTTATTAGGAAGTCTTGGGGATCATTCAGATTTCATATTTAATAATATATTTACAATATACATACATTCATTACAAGACATGCTCACCACTGGACCAATATCTAGAGAGGGCTGGTGGAGGAGCCCTCACTAGGATGAAGGAGGTCTCAGCCAATCAAGAGAGACTTTCCAACTCTCCTGATTGACTGATAGTTCAGAATCCTCTTCTGATAGGGTGAATCCCTCCACATGAAGCATAGTTTAAGCTGCAGCCAGCTCCAGGTAAGAAACACACTGAAATGGGGGAATTG